>RCUC01124984.1:0-104604 GCA_003697995.1 Taxidea taxus jeffersonii | reverse complement strand
AAAAAAAAAAAAAAAAAGAAACCAGTTTGAATAGGAGTCTCTCCTGCTTGAAGCTGAAGGCATCTAACTTCAGAGGTATTATCAATATTATTACATTAACAAACATGAACACCAGTGACTTTGCAGAAAAATGGGAATATCATCCCAAAGAAGGATTCAGAATGTTAAGTAGAGCAAAGTTGCAGGAGCAGCCATGAGAGGGGTGTGAGAACATGCCCTTCTTACCCCTGAGTTTCCAGCCACACATGCCTTCACCTACATTCGTACTAATAAAATACCATTTTAATCCATTTTACATTGGGCTTCCAGGAAGATTTCCTCTGACAATGATTCCCTTGCTAAAATTTGGGCCACTGCATTTTCATCTTCTTTTTTTTTTCTTTCTTTCTTTTCTTTAAAGATTTTATTTATTTATTTGACAGAGATCACAAGTAGGCAGGGAGGCAGGCAGAGAGCGGGGGGGCGGGGGGAGCAGGCTCCCCACTGAGCAGAGAGCCCAATGCAGGGCTCAATCCCAGGACCCTGAGATCATGACCTGAGCCAAAGGCAGAGGCTTTAACCCACTGAGCCACCCAGGCGCCCCCCCCCCTTTTTTTTCTTTTAAGACTTTGTTTATTTTAGAGACAGCAAAAGCAATCACAGAGGCAGAGGCAGAAGCAGTCTCCCTGCTGAGTGGAAACCCCTATGCGGCGCTTGATCCCAGGACTCTGAGATCATGACAGGAGCCAGAGGCAGATGCTTAAACAACTGAGCCACCTAGGCGCCCCCATTTTCACTTTCAAGAGTTTGATGATCCCTTTTTTTCTTCTTTTTAAAAATACCATCCTGTTCTTGTTTCCTAGCTGCAAGTTCTATTTTTCTCTCTGAGGATAATTAGTCTTTTGAAGTTGTGCTTCTCCACATTGAGCACTGTCTGTTTCCTTTGTTTTATCTCTGCCTTTTGTGTTGAAGGGTCTCCTCAATGTCTCGTGATCCTGGGCAAGTGAGAGTGACCCTAAAGCTGACAGGAAGCTGGGGGTGGGGGCACGGGGAGCCTCCCTGTAGTGTTTGGGGGGTGAGCTGGATTCCTCAGTGAGGGACTTCCAAATGTTTGGATTATTTCTCCACAGCCATTCAAGTCTAAAAAGACAATAATATTTCTTTAAATAGCCTTGAGCATTACAAACTTGGCTGCTGACTTTCTCAGAAGCCAGTGAGGAAAAGCAAGCAGGATGATAGGGGAGTGCGGGGCTCCGTTCAGCATGCAGGCTTTTAATTAGTTCCCTTGTTTCCAGGCCAACATCTCACTAACACCCTCCCTAAGTCTGAAATTTTCTGACTCTAGGCCTCCTGAAAATAAACCTCTAATATCCTGTGAGAGTGAGGGGTGGGAAAGGTAGTTTCTTCTTACAAGGGAGGAGAGAGACCATGCGCAACTGACTTCAGAACCTGTACAGTATTCTGCAGAAGTCTTTTGTTTTCAGCCCTTTGGCTCCTTCCTCTGTGGTAAATGGTGTTTCCAATCCTTGAGATCTTCCAAGGAGCCAATGACCTACACCAAGAAAGAGTCCCTTATGTGGGCACTGAAGTTTGTGTTCACTCCTTCTAAGTTACTTAGGCTCCCAATGCTTTTCACGTTAAGAATTCATTGACATCTCTCATCCATGCGTGCCTCCTTTCTTATTCTCTTTGTTTCCAGCTTTCTCATTCCTTTCCTGCCATTTTACCTTATTTTTCCTTTACCACCATGTTGATGAGGAAGCTTGAGTAAGGGCTCATCCTCTCATTCAGGGGAGAATGAAAATAGCGCATGTGTGTTAAACTCAACACATGTAACCAGAAGTCCAGACCATCTTTTGACTTGCTGGCTTTGCTTTAGGTCAAAGTGGTGTTGGACTCAGAGCACAGAAAGGCTTAGTTCTCATGCAGGACGATTATCTTCGCTCTGGTTCTCCCCAAACAGTTGAATCAATTTTTTTAGAGAGGAACCCTGTCCCCAACCCCAACTGGTTTGTTGGTTTTGACTTTGGTTTTTGTTGGGTGCGGGGGGGCTGGGAGATGTAGTCACATGGGGGTAAACGCACCAGGCTGTCTGCCATTCAGCTTCTAGAGGATGACTGGATGAGAAGGTCAGCGGCTAAAGCTAAAGACACTCAGTTAAGCCCCCTGAGTGTGTCCCTCTCTCTCCCACATCCTTTCGGGTAGAGGGTCTGCTGTTCCACAGGGCAGGGCCTCCCCCTCTGCCAACATTCCAGGAAGCTTTTCTCAGTATACATCCATCTGCTCAGTGATTTCCAGAAATTTCTTTTTTTTTTTTAAGATTTTATTTATTTATTTGACAGAGATCACAAATAGAGAGGCAGGCAGAGAGAGAGGGAGGGAAGCAGGCTCCATGTGAGAGCCCAACTCGGGGCTCAATCCCAGGACCCCGCAATCATGACCTGAGCTGAAGGCAGAGGCTTTAACCCACTGAGCCACCCAGGCGCCCCTCCAGAAATTTCTTTTAATCTCTTGACCACAGATGGCGCCTTCCTGTTCTCTTTGTTTTATTGGATTATGCATTTTCCCCCTCTTGCTATAATTTAAATGGGGTTCTAAGAAGGGAGAGGATATAAGAGTGTGTTCAGTATACCAGGCTGAGAGACAGCTCTGCTTGCTGACTTTTAATAATAGCTTTGCAGGTAGTTTTACATATATACTGTAATTATCTATGTGTGTATATATGTATTTATACTTAAATCAGTCGTCTGCAGGGTCCTTGACACACCTCTGTAGAGATGCTTGGGTCACAGTTTGAAAATCATTGCTAAAGAACTATTAACACCTAATTTTCACTTTATATCTGTATGTTTGCCACTACATTAAGTGTTAGAAAAACTATCATCCCTGGTAGTTTCCTAAGTTTAGTGTTACTAATTAAAACTCCCAGTATGTTTCCTAAGCTATACTCACTCATACACAACCTCCATAATTTTCACCCCATCTCGATGGAAACTATGGTATTAAATTTTTTTTACAGTTGACTGAATTTCTAAACTTAAATCCCTTTAAAATGAAACTTTATATCCCCCACCATCAGCAATAATAGCAAAGAAAATGTTAATTTTATATGTAAGAGTCTGCTAATTTTTCCCAATTTCTATAACCCTCCTATAATTTTAGAATTTTTAGCTGGCATATACTTGGTCATCCTGCTAAACAGTAAATTTCCTTTGCAATGCCTGGGTGGCTCAGTGGGTGAAGCATTAACCTTCAGCTCAGGTCATGATCCCAGGGTCCCGGGATGTAGCCCCACATCGGGCTCCCTGCTGCGAGCCTGCTTCTCCCTCTGCCTCTGCCCCTCCCCCTGCTTGTGCTCTCTTTCTCTCAAATAAATAAATAAAATCTTTAAAATAAAATAAGTAAATAAGATAAAAATTAAATTTCCCAGACTCTGTTGCAGCTAGTTGTGAATTTGAGGCTAAGTTTTGAGCAGCAGTGCGTGAACAGAGATTATTTGTGCTACTGTTCTCATGTGTCTAAGTGTGTTCTCAAAGGGTGAGTCATGCCTTTCCCTTCTTTCCCCTCCTCCCTGCTGGCCAGTAAGAGAACAGGACTGTGGACCTGGAGCAGCCATCTTGGACCCTGAGGCAGACTTGTGTCAAGGACGGCAGAGCGACCAGGTGAAGAAGCCTAGACCTCGATGATCATGCAAGCGCTCCACCAGCCCTGGACCACCTGTCTGGACTCTTCTAGGAGATAGAAAAGTATTTCAGCTCTGCCTAAGACATTGGGTCTCTGTTAGAGCAGCCAAGTATACATACTAACTAATAAAATTTGTAAATGATGTTTATTCTAATACCTTTAAAATAAATTCTTCCGTGTTAAAATTAAGAAAAAATGTATATTCTCCTCCAATTAATCTCCCATGTTAGTAGTGGTATATTGTAAAATGCAGATCGACAATACATACTGTTTTTTTCTCTTCCTGCATTTAGGAAAAAGGAAGGGAAGAAGGAAGCAAGAGGTCATTGTATCCAACTTATCCTCTGAACTTTAAAGGTTATTTATGGGAGCGCCTGGGTGGCTCAGTCTGTTGAGCAACCGACTTGGTTTCAGCTTAGGTCTTGATCTCAGGGTTGCGAGATAGAGCCCCGTGGTGGGCTCCCTGCTCAGTGGGGAGTCTGCTCCTCTCCCTCTGTCCCTCTCCTGGCTTGCTTGTGTTCTCTCTCTCTCAAATAAATTAATTAATTAAAAAAATCAAAGTCATTTATAAATGTTGCTTTACAAGGCTGACACTAATATATTTCTTCTTGGGTTTTGGTCTAAAACCTGAATTAAGGGCCAGAATATGAATAAATTAGATGGTAACATCTAGTTCGGGGCAGCACGCTCTGGTTTTTATTTGTCTGTCTGTTTTTAAGAAAGTGACTACATTTTAAAAAGAGAACCTTCAGTGTTTCCATTGTATCACTTTAACCATTCTAAAGCATACGTGAACCAACTAAGTACGCTCACAGTGTTGTGTAGCTCTTGGTGTCTCCATTTTAATGACTAAATGAAGCCCCGCTCAGCGACAGTCTGTTCTCAGTGTGAGCTTCCAGATCAGCTCTTCCTCTTCAGTTTCCTCTCAACTCCAGAGAAAAGACAACTTGCTTTGCCAAAAACCAGTCTGAAGGGGCGCCTGGGTGGCTCAGTGGGTTAAAGCCTCTGCTTTCGGCTCGGGTCGTGATCCCAGGGTCCTGGGATCAAGTCCCGCATTGGGCTCTCTGCTCAGCGGGGAGCCTGCTTCTCTCTCTCTCTCTCTGCCTGCCTCTCTGCCTACTTGTGATCTCTGTCTGTCAAATAAATAAATTTAAAAAAAAAAAAAAACAGTCTGAATGTTCCCGTGACCGTCTTTCTACTTCCACTGGTTCTGCCCCTGACGTGCTCATTCTACCCCCTCCCCTTCCAAATCATGTCTGCTAAGACCCACCTCAAATGCCATCCTGCCTCCAGGAAGCCTTCTTCTCTTCCTCAGCTGGAGTGAACGTTACCTTTGTGTCCAAATAGCATCTCGTTTTCATCATTTATGGCCATTCTCATAGTTCATCAATTATTTATTATGTAGGTGTCTTAGCTTCTCCACAGTATTGCTCTCATTCCCCTAGGACCTCCTTTTTTTTTTTAAAAGATTTTATTTATTTGACAGAGAAGGACACAGCAAGAGAGGGGACACAAGCAGGGGGAGTGGGAGAAGGAGAAGCAGGCCTCTGACAGAGCAAGGAGCCCGATGTGGGGCTGGATCCGAGGACCCTGGGATCATGACCTGAGCTGAAGGCAGACACTTAACGACTGAGTCGCCCAGGCGCCCCTGCCCTCCATTTTTTAGCACCTCATGGCGTCTGCCTTATAGTGGGTACAGACAGCTAATTTGAAATAGTTTAAATATTGCCCCCAAATGCGAATACAGTGGATTTATGGGCAGCTAGACCTTAATTTCACTGTCTTGATCGTCTCTCCTTTCTGTTCTCAACCTCCTGTCAAACCTCAGACCCCTTTCTGGCAGTTGGGAGTCTCCAAGAGGATGAAGGGTAGGGACTCCCCTCCTCAGTTTTGCCCTATCTACCTTCCGATTCTTTCCTTGGGGTGGTATTCCTTTAGTCTGTCTAAGGCCACCGATGCTCACTCTTTTCATCATTCCTTTAAAATGAGGCTTTCAACATCAAGAAAAGCTCCTATTCAAATGGCTGTGGGGCACCTGGGTGGCTCAGTGGATTAAAGCCTCTGCCTTTGGCACAGGTCATGATCTCTGGGTCCTGGGATCGAGCCCCACATCGGGCTCTCTGCTCAGCAGGGACCCTGCTTCCTCCTCTCTCTCTGCCTGCCTCTCTGCCTACTCGTGATCTCTGTCTGTCAAATAAATACATAAAAAATCTAACAACAACAACAAAAAAAAGACAAATGGCTGTGACCTTGAGCAAATTACTTAATCTCTCTAGCTTTCTGCCTTCATCTGAAAATGGGGATAGAACTCATCTCAAAGGACTTATGTGAGGAATAGATGAGAAGATGCACCTAAAGGGCTTGGCATGGAGCCTGCTTCATAAACTGTGTTAATTATGATACTCTTAGTGATTCCAGCGCCTACTCGTGGCTCTGGTTCAGTGGGACCAGCTTGTTACCGTGTCTAATGGCCATGTCCGTCACCTGCCCGCCTCTGTGCAGTAAGAACTTTGCGTGATCAGTGATCTCACATAATCTTTGTAACAACTCTTCGTGTTAGAGGTTAATTATCTCTAGTTCACAGGTGAAGAAAATAAGGCTTTCAGGTAACTTAGCCAAAATATCACATGCTAATCCATAGTGCAGTTAGGATTCAAAGCTTAAGTGGAATGACACATTCTGGAGAACATGTTGTGAGAGAGGTTTCACTTTGATATATATACTTCTCTATTTGAATGTTATCTTTTGTGCCATATCCCTATACTGTTTTCTTCCTCCCTCTTTCCCTTTTTCCTTCCTTCCTTCCTGCCTCCCTCCCTCCCTTTCTTCCTTCCTTCATTCATTCCTTCTTATAGTGAAGGAGTAGGAGAGGGGCAGAGGGAATCCCAAGCAGGCTCCACACCCAAGATGGAGCCCAACAAAGGGCTCCATCTCACAACCCCAAGATCATGACGTGAGCCAAAGCCGAGTTCAACCCTTAACTGATTGAGCCACCCAGGTGCTGTCCCTGTATTATTTTCAATTGTAAATCCTAGTTAATAAACTCACCAGTATTCATTGCCCCAATCAAAAACATATCAGCTAATAAAAATAGAAACCTTATGTCACTTAAAACACACACACAGTCTTTAATTTTCTTAATATCGAGAAAAAGCCTAACCACCTTCTTGCAACTTTTCACACAAAGGACTCAAATTGCTGTGTTAAGTTACTTGTCCAGTTACTGTTTTTCTTTTCCTCCCATTACAAACGGCAAGTATACATGGTTCTATATCTTTTCCCCATTTTCCCTTTTTAGTCAATAATTATACTTTACACATAATTATTATCAGTCCTAGGCATTGAAGCATCTTGCAGCTAAAATCAGTGCCTGATTCTATCTGCTTTCGTGAGAAATCTTTGGGTTATAATTCCCCTTAATGGAACATAAGGTTATTAAGCAGGATACAAGAATATTTTCAAGCAGGAATGTAAAGCAAATTCTAATTAATAAGTTCATTCTCACCTCAGGGTCTTTTGAGTAAGGATTCATTTTATGTTCAATCACACTGGTGTTTTTCTCTTTCTGATTTTTTTTTTTCACTCTGATCTGCAAACAATTTCTTAAAGAGCCAGATAACAAATATTTTAGGCTTTCCAGGCCAAGGGGCAAAACTGGGGACTTACATAACCATTTAAAATGTAATCATGTAAAAATGTAAAAACCATTCTTAGCTTACAGGTAGCTGACCAGATTTGGCCCATGAACTTTGTTTGCCAATGTGATCTATTTGCTAAATTCCCACCCTTTCTTACATCATTTGAATGATGTAATACCCTTTTCTCAAAAAAGTAAGGAGTAATATTTTTCTGTCTAATGTCAGCCTGTCATAACTCATTTGTTACTTGCACTATGACAAAAAATACACACGCGCAATTGCTGATAGAGAATATTTTATTTATGTATTTGATATTGGTACAGATGTCTGTCCTCATCTGTATATTTGTCTCTGCATTCTTACTGAGCTGCAAAATTCCTAAAGGATGACACTATATCGTTTACTTGATTTGTACATTCTCAGCAAAGCACAAGCATCAGATGGACATCTGACATATTTCAATAATGATAAAGGACAAGAGAAAATAAAATATAAGCCAATAAGAGACATAAGAAAAAAGCACATGGAAACATATAAAAATTCTTATTTTAGAGTTAGGCTATACAGAATTTGTAAAATCTACTGCTTTAAGTTCATACATGAGATTATATTGGTTTTCTTATTTAAAGAAAAAGGGAAAACTTCAACGAGTTATAGAAATAAAAATGCAAAATAAAGGTAACAAATATTTTTGGCTCTTGAACTAAAAAAATAGTGATCGGTGAGAAAAAATGAGATGTGAAGAATAAACTAGACCAATACTGATATTCTCTTCATGTTAAAAATAAAGTTGCCTTTTACTCTTATTTGAATTGATTGGAACTGAGCAGTGATGATCTTCTGGAGCTAAAAAAACAACACAGCTCCTTAAAACAAAAGGAGCAAAGCAACATTACCCAAACCAAACTTGTAGTGTCACTAGTAACATGGAAGCATAGGGAAAATGTTTTAAGCACATCCAAAGGGAAAAAAAAAAAAAGAAAAGCACACAAGGCCCCATTCAGTCTGCTGCATCCTCCTTCCAGGTTCAGAGAGACAGGAAACGGCTTGGCAAATGCCTTACCCTGTTAAGCTGGAAATCTCTAAGTCTCCAGGACACTTTTTGAAAGGGTAGCAGGTTTAGCCCAGTATTTAGGGCAGCAATCTCATGATTTAAAATACATATTTAATGACAAGTAAATAAACCAATGATCAGAAAAACCGAAGAGTGCCTTTTCCTTTATAACGTGATATTAAAAGTGCCGCCTACGGACATTTTGTAAAGTAAAAAGTGTTTCAGGTTTAATTTTTATTTTACAAAAATTGACACCATTAAAACTGACATGATTATTTACCACTCATCCAATCACTGAAGTAACAACATTATAAAAATATGTAAAAAAATTCTAGATTCATAATACCAGATACGCTAATTCCCGTACAGCTAATATAAATTTGATTATTAAAAAAATAGCTTATTTCCTTAAAAACACTGTTCATTTACCATTTAATATCAGGTAGATATCTGCTATCCTAAAGTACGAAAACAATTACAAATAAAAATGGCAATGTTTATACTCTGGGTTTCTTGTTTGGTGGATCCTGAAGACTGAACTTTGGAATTTCCCCAGAAGGAGCATATGGAATTCTCTTTGAAGACACTTTTTTTCCAATTGTTTCAATCTAGAGGAGAAAAAAAGACTTTAGAAAGAAAATCTGGAGTATTCTTTTTTCCTTTTAAAAGCAAAAGAGGGAGGTGCCTGGGTGGCTCACTTGTTGGGGGTCTTCCTTTGGCTCCGGTCATGGTCCCAGGGTCCTGGGATGGAGCCCCACATCGGGCTCCCTGCTCAGTGGGAAGCCTGCTTCTCCCTCTCCCACTCCCCCAGCTTGTGTTCCCTCTCTCACTGTTTCTCTCTCTGTCAAATAAATAAATCTTTAAAAAATAAATAAAACAGAAACAAAAGAGGGTCTCAAGTTGTCTGGGTTGCTATGAAAGATCTTTGGTTCCTTCGATGTTTTTTGTTTCTAGAGTCCGTCTACACACTCCTCTTCCTAGCCATGTCTGGAGACTCTTACTCCTGCCACTCCCGACACCAGACACCCTCAAAGAGAGGACAGACTTGGGGTGCCTGGGTGGCTCAGTGGGTTAAAGCCTCTGCCTTCAGCTCAGGTCATGATCTCAGGGTCCTGGGATCGAGCCCCGAATAGGGCTCTCTGCTCAGCAGGGAGCCTGCTTCCTCCTCTCTCTCTGCCTACTTCTCTGCCTACTTGTGATCTCTCTGTCAAATAAATAAATAAAATCTTAAAAAAACAAAACAAAACAAACAAAAAACAGAGGATAGACTCATGTGCAACACTGTCTCAGTTCATGAATTAAAGGAATTCAGGAATTCAGGCTTCAGAGTCTGAAAGGCCCCAGCTGGATTCCTGACTGATAATTGCGTCCACCCAGGCTCTCTGGGTCTTTCTTCCTCATTTATAAATGGTGTTACAACCACTTACTTCAAAAGGTTGTGGTATGGATTAAAGCAGATAAAAGTGCTCAGCACCGTTTCTGACAGACAAGTTAGCCTTCAATAAATAAATGGTAGTCTATTTTTATTTTGCATATTACATTTTAAACTGTTCCTCACATACCCAAAATCATTCATCTCATTTTTAAAGGCGCTGCTTCTTCAATGATCATAAATTTAGCTCCTCTCTCCAGCAAAAATATACTACACAATTTTCATAAGTGTCTGAGTTAAAAATTAATATTTAATTCTGACTCAAAGCGCTTCTGCTTTGTATTCATCAATTGTCTCAATGACTTATCTATGCCCTTTATTTAATGATTCCATTCCTAATTTTTTTTCCTATTTTTTTAAACCCCTAACTAGAGGGGTTCCTGGGTGGCTCAGTTGTTAAGCATCTGCCTTAGGCTCAGGTCATGATCCCAGAGTCCTAGGATGGAGCCCCGCATCGGGCTCTCTGCTGAGCAGGGAGCCTGCTTCTCCCTCTCCCAGTCCCCTGTTTATGTTCCGTCTCTCGCTGTGTCTTTCTCTGTCGCCTGGGTGGCTCAGTGGGTTAAAGCCTCTGCCTTCAGCTCAGGTCATGATCTCAGGGTCCTGGGATCGAGCCCCGCGTCGGGCTCTCTGCTCGGCAGGGAGCCTGCTTTCTCCCCTCTCTCTGCCTGCCTCTCTGCCTACTTGTCATCTCTGTCAAATAAGTAAATAAAAATCTTTTTAAAATAAATAAATCAATCAATAAATCAATAAATAAATCCTTACTACAAGAAGTTAACTTTTATAGGAACTCAAACTCACATTAAATCTATTTATCTTTCTATCTCTTCTCCCTTAGATGAGTCATACAAGTAGAAGAGAAAACGTGTCTGTGCCTCGGAAGTCATCTTTGAAAAATAACATTGCTTCAGTTTAAGTCATGACTGGAAAAAGCAGTCGTGTTGTTACTCACTAAGGAGGGGCAGGACAGAAGAATCCCCAGGGTCTCTGGTGGAGTGTTAACAGACCAGGATGTCATCTGCTTCTGGTTGCAAGTGAACCCCTCATGAATGAGAAGGATCTTCAACAAGTCAGTGACAGGTCATGAGGACCAGATCAGATCTTCTGAGCAGCAGATGAGGCCCGATCGGTAGGTCTCTGAGGCAGCCGGCACTGAGCAGATGCACACGGCCAGCTCTGCGCCCTGCCCAGCCCTGCTCTGCTCAATGACTCTGCTGACTGCTCTCCCCTGGCATATTTCTTCATCCTCCGCAACCTCCCCTCAAGCCTCCCGCCCCCACATACACGCTGCTCTGAGGAGATGGAAAGTACCTCCTTCTTATTAATACTCTTGGGACTCCCGGGGAAAATTGCAATTGATGCAACATAGAATGTACTGTTTGGGTTACTGTCAGCTCTCTAAACATTCCATAATTAATTGACACGCTTGGAATTAATTAAAAAGGGCCAGTCCCGCGGAAGCTCCCATTACTTTTCACTAGACCTCTCAGGTGCTGGGACAGTGCTGAGCACTCAGACGGTTCAGGATCCCATACAACATGTGACGATATACTGCATCTTGCGGTTTTGTTTTGCCTTTTTTTTTTAAGATTTTATTAATTTATTTGTCAGACAGCACGATCAGGAGGAGCGGCAAGCAAAGGGAGAGGGAGAAGCAGGCTTCCTGCTGAGCAAGGAGCCGGATGTTGGGTCTTGACCCCAGGATCATGACCTGAGCTGAAGGCAGACGCTTAACCGACTGAGCCACCCAGGTGTCCCCATTTTGCAGTTTTCAACACATTCATACACGAATAAGAGACCTGGCCTCTGAGGGGGTCAGTGTGCTGCAGACAGTTTGACAGAGCAGCCTGGGTGGCTCTGGAAAGAAAAAATTAACTTTTTAAAAAAAGATTTTAATTTTTTTTACAGTTTTCTTTTGCAGAAAAAGATTTTATTTATTTGACAGAGAGAGACACAGGGAGAGAGGAAACACAGGCAGGGGGAGTGGGAGGAGGAAGAGGAGGCTCCCCACTGAGCAAGGAGCCCGATGCGGGGCTCGATCCCAGGACCCTGGGATCATTACCAGAGCAGAAGGCAGACAGTTAACAACTGAGCCACCCAGGCACCCCAAAGATTTTAATTTTTTATCTGACAGAGAGAGAGCACAAGCAGGGGGAGAGGGAGAACCAGGCTCCCCACTCAGCAGGGAGCCCAGTGCAGGACTAGATCCCAGGACCCCAGGAACATGACCTGAGCCAAAGGCAGTTTTCTACCTAGGTGCCCGAAAAAATTTTATTTTTAAGTTTGTATATTTTCTTACTTGATCTTTATATGAGGTAAGGCAAGGTAGACAAATACTGAATGATCTTTAGATCACAAATCAAGGAGGGAATAAAGTGATTACAGAAATCACATAGAGATTTCCCAGAGAACTAACATGTTGCCCCAAGTTACATTATTGCTAAAGTAGGGAATATTAAAATTCTAAAACTCAAACACTCTAAAAAGCAAATGACCAAGCAAACAAAACCAGACACATCTGGGATCATAATGACCTGGAAGCCAATGATTTGTAGCTCATTGTGGAGCCCATCCAAGACACGCCGCCCATCAAAGATAAAGGCTGGCTTCAGCATTTTCTTATGAATGCGCTCATAATCCAGTTCCTATAAAGACAGAAGCAAAAAAAAAAAAAAAAAAAATAGAACACATACATGAACACATACTCAACTCCAAATGATACCAGGATCCTTCTAAAATGTCCATTAATATGACTTTTGTCACCTCACCTTAAACATGTCCCACTCTGTGCAAATAACCACAGCATGGGCGCCATCACATGCTTCGTATGGGTCCTTGGAAATGGTCACAAGCCGAGACACTATAACAACAAGAGCCACAAGAAACTGACAATAAGAAAGGGGTTATTCATAATTATGCATTTTAATACTAGGATTGCAGGCAGAGTTGAGGGTCTGAGGGAAGTGGAATGGTCTGGTTGAAACAAGAATGAGAGCAATGGTGGGTGCCTGGAGCACCTGATCTTTGCCATAGCAGCATCTCCTCGGAACCTCTGGGGCTTTTTAGAGTATGTTGGAAAACCCATTAGACTAACCCACTGACGATCATGTCAAATCAAAGTTGATGGAACAATGTCTAAGAGTTTAATTTATCATACCAACGATAAAAATGGAACAACCACGGAAGCAAACACAAATGTCTAACAATAAATGAATGGATAAAGAATATGTCTCTCTCTCTCTCACACACACACACACACACACACACACACACTAGAATATTACTCAGCCATAAAAAAGAATGAAATCTTGCCATTTGCAATGACATGGATGGAGCTAGAGTGCATTATGCTAAGTGAAACGAGTCAGAGAGAAAAGTACCATATGATTTCACTCATGTGGAATTTAGGAAACAAAACAAAGGAAAAAAGAGGGAAAGGGAGACAAACCAAGAAACAGACTTTTTTTTTAAAAAGATTTTATTTATTTATTTGACAGAGACAGAGAGAGATCACAAGTAGGCAGAAAGGCTCAGCAGGGCGCCCGATGTGGGGCTCGATCCCAGGACCTGAGAAGGCAGAGGCTTAACCCACTGAGCCACCCAGGCGCCCCAAGAAACAGACTCTGAACTATAGAGAACAAACTAATGGTTATGAGAGGGGAGGTGGGTGGGGAATGGGTGAAAGAAGTGATAGGGTTTAAAGAGAATACTTGCCAGGATGCCTGGGTGGCTCAGTGGGTTAAGCCACTGCCTTCGGCTCGGGTCATGATCCCAGCGTTCTGGGATCGAGTCCCGCATGGGGCTCTCTGCTTGGCAAGGAGCCTGCTTCTCCCCTCACCTCTCTGCCTGCCTCTCTGCCTACTTGTGTGATCTGTCTATCAAATAAATAAATAAAAATCTTAAAGAGAATACTTGCCATGATGAGCCCTGAGTAATGTATAGAATTGCTGAATCGGTATATTGTAAACCAGAAACTAATACTATAATAATACTGAAAATAATACTGTAATACTATAGGTTAACTATACTGGAATGAAAACATTTTTTAAATGCAGTATTTCATTAAAACACACACACACACAAAACAACAGAACAACCAAAGTTTTCTAGAAAACAAACAGGTTTTGGGGTCCATACTCAAAATGACTCATGAGACTCAAAGCCTTACCTTGGTCATCCTGGGAAACTCCTGGGTGAGAAAGATCCACAACTATTTGTTCCCTTGGTACTTTGGGATCATATATATGGAGATGCGCACCTTCATCCATCAAATATTTGCTGATATATATACTAGAAGATTCTCTGAAAGAAAAAAAAAAATCAGTGTTGCTAAGCTTAGAAATGGCATATATTCTAATAATCTAGAAGCTTACAGAGGAAAGATTCTATCTCTTGTGAGGATACAGATGTTCATTTTATTTTTATTCTTCATACTATATATATATATATATATGTATATATATATATATATATGCATATATTTCACATATACACACCCACCATTAAAAATCAAAATCTCAAAGGGGTTGAAATATTTTAAAGAACTGGTACCTCGTATCACCGGTGTCCTTTTTGAATGCAAATCCCAAAATAGCTATCTTCTTATCAGTTACAGTATTAAACAAACTGTCTATAATCCGGGAAGCAAACCTCCTTCTCTGGTAGTCATTCATATCTATAACCTGAAATTACATGTACAGTTATGCAATGTTGCCTGTATAATGAGTGTGGTTAAAAGAGGAGTGGCCTGCGCCATACACCGCCCACAGTTTACAGTACTATAGTATGATTAGTAACGGGTTTAACCAACCTCTTCAGTATCGATTAAAAAAAAAGAATTAGCACCCCACTACTTAAAACCATCATGAAAATCTTCATTTGGCTTAACTTTCCATGCACCCATCTGGGATAGAATAGATATAAAGATGGGGCGCACAGTTAAGTTTCAACCCCATTAGGGATCTTGCTGCAAGAACAGCCTAAAAAAGGCACATAGAAAACAAGTGTTCTCCTTAGCCAACTTCTCCAAACCCTGTGGAAGCAAAGCTGTAACCAAGCAAATCCCCAAACATCCCCTCCTATGCTTACCCTTCACCCCTCACCAGTCAGTAGAAAGTGGACAGAGAACAATGCACAGCGTTACAGCTGCCCTCTAGATGAATCAAAATACCACTAACCCTTGGCAAACTTGCTGGTTTTTTGAGAGAGAGGGAGTGTGTGCAGGGAGGGGGAGAGGGAGAGAGAGAGAATCTTAAGCAGGCCCAGTGCGATCTTACGACCCTGAGATCATGACCTGAGCCAAAATCAAGAGTCAGAAGCTAAACCAACTGAGCCACCCAGGGGCCCCTCTCACTTGGCAAAGTTTTTAAATAGATATTACTATAAGTGTAAGTCTCTGAGCACCTAATCCTTTACTCGCCTAAGAATTTATAAACAATCTTCATATTTGTGACCAGATGAATATAAGGGAAGAGGCTCGTTTTTACTTTTTTAAGGCTCTGATTTTTAGGGGCTGTCTTGAAATTTGAGAGCTTGGGAAATGAGACCCCCCAAATCAAGCATTTATCTGCATTTCTGCCATGATGGACAGGAAGATAAAGTCATCTTGCTGGATTGAGTGAAACTGTTACATTATATATTTTTCTTTAAAAGTCCATTTTCCTATATTCTCACCCACTGCTGAAATCTAAAAATCTATAAACTTGCAGGAAAACTTTTGGGGAAGATATATATACTGGCTGGTGTCTTGGACAAATTATTTAACATCTCTAAGACTCAGTTTCCTCAACAATAAATGGGGGATAATATTAGTGATGAAGACTAAACGAAATACTACTTGCAAAGTACCTTAAAAAAAATGCCTGGTTCAGAGACAGCACTCAATTAATATTAACTCTATTTTCATTTTGGGAAGGGTCTCTAATTTTAGCTCTGTGAATCTCAAAAAGACAAAACAGGTACCAACACACACAAACCACTAGAAAGCATTACCATACAGGTTCTTCCTTTATTTTGATTTTCTGTCTTTAAGATAGAAAATAGTTATAATTTTTTTCTTTCTTTAAAAAAATATTCTTTTATTTATTTATTTTTAAAGATTTTATTTATTTATTTGAGAGAAAGAGTGAGTGAGAGAGAGCACACAGGGAGGGGAGAAGCAGACACCCTGCTGATCAGGGAGCCCCATGTGAGGTTTGATCCCAGGACCCTGGGATCACAACCTGAGCCAAAGGTAGCTGCCCAACTGACTGAGCCACCCAGGCACCCCAGAAGAGTTATAATTTCTTAAAAGATTTACTTTTCTATTTTAGAGAGAGAGTGAGCGAGAGAGTGTGGGGCAGAGGGTGGACAGAGGAGAGAGAACCTCAAGCGGACTCCATGCTGAACGTTAAGCCTGAGGTGGGACTCGATCCCCAACCAAGAGTTGTATGCTTAACTGACTGTACCACCGAGGTGCCTGAAAAGAGTTATAATCAAGAATAATAGTTTTCCTGTTGCTCCCCACCTCTCCCACCTCTGACAAATTAAAAAAAAAAGAGAGAGAGATGTGAAGGGGTGCCTGGGTGGCTCGATAGTTCTATAGTTAAGTGTCTGCCTTTGGCTCAGGTCATGATCTCAGGGTCCTGGGATCAAGCCCCGCAACAGGCTCCTTGCTCAGCGGGAAGCCTCCTTCTCTCTCTCCCACTCCCCCTGTTTGTGTTCCCTCCCTCTCTCGCTGTGTCTCTGTCAAAATAAATAAATAAATAGATAAATAAATAGAATCTTAAAAAAGAAAAGCATCTGACTCTTGATATTGGGTCGGGTCATGATCTCAGGATCATGAGATCAAGCCCCACGTCAGGCTTCAGACTGAGGTCTCTTCTCCCTCTGCCCCTTTCCCCACAAAAAGATTAATAGTTCTTGCTTTACTCTGGGAGCAAACTTGTTATATAACTAGAAGAAATATGGTTTACCAGAAATTTCCATCAGAGTTCATTAGCAAAAAAGACAAATCAAAAACACAGAAGACTAATAAATAAAACTAACATAAATGAAAAGAATGAGACATGAGTTCCTGGAGTAAATAAATCCTATCAAAACCATTTTACAGACAAAGGGTGACATGTTTTAATTAGGAGTTAATCAAAAGTCGTTGGCTAAAAAGATTAATACCTGCTGCCAATAACGTGCTACTTCAGGCAAATTCAGAGCCTCGCAGAGATAAACCAAATTCAGAACATCTTTCTGAAAGCAGCTTCCACCGAAACCTGAAGAAAAAAGTGACAATATTTTCATTTAAGAACCATGACTGAATCATGTCATACTAAACATGACAAATCTGTCATACTAAATTTGAGGGCCTATGCTAGACCGTGTTTTCTAAGTAAACTCCATGCCGCACATGGGTCTCGAACTCACAACCCTGAGATCAAGAGTCACATGCTCTACTGACTCTGCCAGCCACATGACCCTATGCCAGGATTTTTTTTTTTTTCTTTTTTAGAGAGAAGGGAAGGATGGGAGAGTCAGAGGGAGAGAGAGAATCTTAAGCAGGTTCCATGCCCAGTGCGGATCTCATGAACCTGAGATCATGACCTGAATGGAAATCAAGGGTCAGACACTTAACCAATAGAGCCACACAGGCGCCCCTAGAATTTTTAATAATAAAATTCAGATGTCAGAAATTTAATGGATTTGGAGATTGTGTGGAATCTTCAAGCAACTAATAAACAAACTCTGTAAGTAATTTCCAGATAATCTTCTAGTTAATGTTTTATTATGGCTACATTTTTCTGTTTTATTTCTCATTCATCTAGTATCTGCCCCACATCTCTTAATTTAGCACAGGGCTGTTAAACTTTTATGGGACAAACTGTACATATGCTAGCCTTCATGAGCACAACTATATAACTCTGCCTTTGAAGCTCAAAAGCAGTCGGACAATATGTAATAAAATAGCCATGGCTAAGTCTTTAATCCCCACCACCTGTTTCCCCATCCCCACCCTCTTCCCGTCTGGCAACAACAGTACTCTCTCTATGGTTAAGAGTCTGTTGGTTTCTCTCTTTTCTCCTTTGCTTGTTTTGTTTCTTAAATTCCATATATGAGTGAAATCACATGCTATTTGTTTTTCTTATTTCTCTTAGCATTATACTCTCTAGATCCCTTCCTGTTGGTGCAAATAGCATCGTTTCATTCTTTTTTATGGCTGAGCAATAGCCCATTGTGTATATACACCCCGTCTTCCTTACCCATTCACCTATCAGTGGACACTTGGGTTGCCTCCCTATCTTGCCTATTGTAACTAATGTTCAAAAAAATAAACATAGGGGTGCACTTATCTTTTCCAATCAGAGCTTTTGTATTCTTTGGGTAAATACCCAGCAGTAGAGTTACTGGACCATATGGTTATTCTATTTTTAATTTTTGAGGAACCTCCATACTGTTTTGCAGAGTGGTTGCACCAGTTTGCATTCCCACCAACAGAGCATAAGGGCTCCTTTTTCTCCACATCCTCGCCAACCTTTGTCGTTTCCTGTGTTATTGGTTTTAGCCTTTCTGATAGGTGAGGTGGTATCTCATTGTGGTTTTGATTTGTATTTCCCTGATGTTGAGTGATGTTTTCATGTGTCTGTTGGCCATCTGTATGTCTTCTTCGGAGAAATGTTTGTTCATGTCTTTTACCCGCACCCTTTTTTAAAGTTCTATGCCCAGAATGCAACTTGAACTCATGACCCTGAGATCAAGAGTCGCATGTTCTATGAACTGAGCCAGGCAGGTGCCCTCTAGCCATTTTTTATTGGATTACTTAGTTTTTTTGGTGTTGAGTTATATAAGTTCTTTATATATTTTATTTTTATTTATTTATTTTTAAAGATTTTATTTATTTGTTTGACAGACAGGGATCACAAGTAGGCAGAGAGGCAGGCAGAGAGAGAGGGGGAAGCAGGCTCCCCATGCACAGAGAGCCCGATGTGGCGCTCGATCCCAGGACCCAGAGATCATGACCTGAGCAGAAGGCAGAGACTTAACCCACCGAGCCACCCAGGCACTGCTCTTTATATATTTTAGATACTATTTATCAGATATATAATTAGTAAATATCTTCTCCCATTCAGTAGGTTGTATTTTAGTTTTGTTGATACATAATCGTTTTGTGTTGCCTTTTTATTTTTTAAAATAATCTCTACCCCCAACGTGAGGCTCAAACTCATGATCCAGAGAACAAGATCTGCATGTTCTACCAATTGAGCCAGCCAGGCACCCCTGTTCTTATTTTTGTGTGTTTAAAAACACTTTATTTAATATATCTTGTTGATGCACTCGAACTCGTGCCTGAATAAAGCTGCTCTAACCCCAGATATTTTGTCTGAGGAAGACACATCACAGGCTCCTGGCATTTCAGAACACTAGCTAGCACTAGCTCGTGGCACACAATATGCCTGGGGGCCATTTAAAAAAGTGAAATCACTACCAAAAAGCACAAAAAATGTAAAAAATGTGGCACGAAGTAGATCACAAAAAGAGCACTTGTTTACAGAATGGGAGCTGAAACCAGAAAAACAAGTGCACTGCGTGACACAAATTCAGCTGGGAAGGTCTGTGTTGGTGACTCAATTTTTTTGCTGCTCTCTGTGTCTACAAATGACCATGAAAGCACTATAAGCATTGATTTAGGGATTACAAATGAGTTTTAGCAAGTAGGATAATTCATACATACAGACCTGGCAAATAATGAGGACCAACTGTATTTCACCAAGGCCACATTTCCGAAAGTATATATTAGTAGGCAAAGCAAATGATAGGGAATTTTCTTCCTGTTTGCTTCAGTAAGGTATTGAGTTATTTTCTATGTGGTCTCCCCAATTTACTCTTCCTAAATGTTCTAACTAAATATTAATTAATCCTCTTAAAACGGTGAACTATGCTTGTCTTACTAATCAATCAGTAATTACTAAAACAATGTAAGTTTAATTATCGCTTCACTTGGCAAGTTCCTGACAGGTTGAAGGCTACACATGTCATGGAATCATTACTCTAAGTGCACTAAAGTATACAAAGACATCCTTAAAGTTAGAGACCTAGCTAAAGGAACCTCCTTTATGTACAGAAACATTTCAATTTACCAACACTGGCTTTCAGAAACTTATTTCCAATTCTCTGGTCCATTCCAATGGCTGTTGCCACTTCTTCTACATCAGCCCCTGTGGCTTCACAGAGGGCACTAATGGAGTTAATGCTGCTGATCCTCTGGGCAAGAAAAGCATTTGCTGCCTTTGGGGGAAAAAAAGAAAGGAAAAGTAGGATGAGTTAAAATAGCAATTTTCTATGTTAGGATTATATTTCATCGAGTTGATACAAATTACTGAGGGAGATAGAAAAGTTACTAATGGGCTCAATTTGAGGAGGCTATGGGTATATTGGTAAAGGAAAATTTGTTTTTGTTTTTTTAAGATTATTTATTTATTTGTCAGAGAGAGAAAGAGTGAGCACAAGCAGTGGGGAGCAGTAGAAAGAGGGAGATGCAGGATCCCTGATGAGCAGGGAGCTGGACACAGGACTTGATCGCAGGACCTTGAGATCGTGACCTGAGCAGCAGGCAGACACTTAACCAACCGAACCATCCAGGTATCCCAGGAAAAATGTTTTAAATTAGAAAAGAAAGAGGAGGGCGCCTGGGTGGCTCAGTGGGTTAAAGCCTCTGCCTTCAGCTCAGGTCATGATCTCAGGGTCCTGGGATCGAGCCCCGCATCGGGCTCTCTGCTCAGTCGGGAGCCTGCTTCCCTTCCTCTCTCTCTGCCTGCCTCTCTGCCTACTTGTGATCTCTCTCTGTCAAATAAATAAATAAAATCTTTAAAAATCAGAAAAAAGAAAAGAAAGAGGATTAAGATTGGGATTAAAAATAGAAAAGAGTGATTTTAAAAACTATTTTCTTTTTAAAGATTTATTTGAGAGAGAGAGAAAGAGAGAGGGAGCAAGCCAGCGCAGGGGTAGGGGAGGAAGAGAAAGCAGGAGAGAGAGAATCTCAAGCCGACTCCCCACTGAGCACAGAACCTGACTCGGGGCTGGATCCCATGACCTGAGATCATGACCTGAGCCGAAATCAAGAACCAGAGACTCAACCGACTGAGGCACCCAGGAGCCCCAATAAAAACTACTATTTTTAATGCACTCTCTGTTTTATGTTACATTTTATTAAAAAGTTAGAATTTAGGGCACCTGGGTGGCTCAATGGGTTAAGCCTCTGCCTTCGGCTCAGGTCATGGTCTCAGGGTCCTGGGATGGAGCCCCACATCAGGCTCCCTGCTCAGCAGGGAACCTGCTTTCCCCTCTCTCTCTGCCTGCTTCTCTGCCTGCTTGTGATCTCTCTCTCTGTCAAATAAATAAGTAAAACCTTAAAAAAAAGTTAGAATTTTCCAGAACATTTTATACCCTGATATCTGATTTCCCTTGTGAAAATTATTTCACAATGGACAAGAAAGTACCAGTGTGGCTTATTAGGCTTAAGAGAAACTAGTCCTTAGCTTTGTATTTCATGGAGGGTTGAGTGCTGTGTACCAACCAGTTTGGAAAGTTCTGAAGACCAAGTATTAGTGGTGAGGATCTTTTCTCTGGGAACCCAGTGCTCGTACACAGCACACAGTGCCTGCACGGCCCTCTGGCCCTCAGGGGTTTCATCCCCTCCAATCAGCACTCTGTCCGGGTTCTTCAGGTCCTTGATGGCCGTTCCTTCCGCCAAGAACTCAGGGTTGGACAGCACCTAGAATCCCAATGCAAAGCCAAGTTTCAAACTTAGAATTAACCGTGAACAACTATAAGGCATCAATATTTATATAAGAATCAGGTTCCACTCTCTTACACTGTTGGTGGGAATGTAAGTTGATGCAGCCACTTTGGAGAACAGTGTGGAGATTCCTTAAGAAATTAAAATAGAGCTTCCCTATGACTCTGCAATTGTTCTACTGGGTATTTACCCCAAAGATACAGATGTAGTGAAAAGAAGGGCCATCTGTACCCCAATGTTCACAGCAGCAATGGCCACGTTCGCCAAACTGTGGAAAGAACCAAGATGCCCTTCAACGGACGAATGGACAAGAAAGATGTGGTCCATATACACTATGGAGTATTATGCCTCCATCAGAAAGGATGAATACCCAACTTTTGCATCAACATGGATGGGACTAGAAGAGATTATGCTGAGTGAAATAAGTCAAGCAGAGAGAGTCAACTGTCATATGGTTTCACTTATTTGTGGAGCATAAGGAATAACACGGAGGACATGGGGAGATGGAGAGGAGAAGGGAGTTGGGGGAAATTGGAGCGGGAGACAAACCGTGAGAGATTGTGGACTCTGAGAAACAAACTGAGGGTTTTGAAGGGGGGGGTGGGTATTAAGGAGGGCACGTATTGCATGGAGCACTGGGTGTGGTGCATAAACAATGAATTCTGGAATACTGAAAAGAAATTTAAAAAATTAAAAAAAAAAAAAGAATCAGGTTCCAGGGCTGCCTTTGTTTATACCTGTAAATTCAAGTTGGGTTTTGTGTTTGCATCAAATATTCGACGAATACTTTCTGCTGCCCGCACTGGAACTGTGCTTTTCTCCGTCACAATTTTGTACCCGTGTGAGTTTTGCACAATGCGTCTGGCACAAGCCTCGATATACTTCAGGTCTGCCGCGCGACCTTTCCCCATTCCGTAGGTTTTCGTTGGAGTGTTCACCTGATGAAAGCATATGGGATTATGAATGAAAATATCCGTGAGAGTCAGTGATTTGAAGATGAACCTCGAGCCATCAGTTACCTAGTTAAGCAGGAAGCTAACTATCATCATTAGATTTCATTTAGCCCCCTGTTAGTTTCATGGAAATGATACATTTTAATAATATAATCATCAGACAGAATAGCCGGAAGCATCTGGGGAACTCGTTCAACAAATTTTTGTTGAGAAGCTCCTGTATAATGACAGATACGCAGGCAGGCAGCTTCCAAGCTAAGCCGTGGAGATACAAAGATGAGTGAGACTGTTTCTGTACTCGAGGAGTTCACAGGCTGAAATGAAATGTAAGTTTCCTTTCCTCTTTATTGTATGTAATATATTATCCAGGTCTTTAAAACCTTTTCTATCCTTCTTTCTAACAGACCTATATCAATAGCTTTTCAAAAGTATTTGGGGTATCATTCACAAGTGCTTTCTCAGCTTATTAAAGCGAGACATTATCTAGCATCTTTAGGACTCACAATACTACATAGACAACTATCAAACAGAAAGAAAAAGAAATCATGAGTCCAGAGTCTAGGCATTTCCTTTTGGCTTAGCTGTACCATGTAACCTTGGAGAAGTGTAGCTGCCTTTGCTTCAATTACCTCATTGGAAAATGAGGATAGCATGCTCCCTAAAATCTAACAGGTGGGTTTTATAATGCTTTGGTAAAAATCAAAGCACTGCAGAAAGCCCAAAATTCTATAGAGGAAGAGAGAGAGAGAGAGAGAGAGAGAGAGAGAGTGTGTGTGTGTGTGTGTGTGTGTGTGTGTTGTAGCAGGCTCCATGCCCAAGGAGGGGCTTGAACTCAGGACCCTAAACCTGCGTCCTGTGCTCTACCAACTGAATCAGCCAGGTGTCCCTTACACAGGAAGTGTTTTTGAACCAGTAATTAGTGGTAGCAATTCTTGCCTCTTGACAATCTTATAACCTAATGGGGGACTAAACAAAGGAAGCAAGCCAAAATAAATCAAAACTCAAAGACTATGTTGAGGTGTGAAAATCCGGAGAACAAAAGTTGTTTATTTGCATGGAACAACTTAGGAAAAGCCTTAGACATGGAAGTCAGGGTGCACCAGAGTACAGAAGGGCCAAGGCCTAACAGGATAAGGCGGAACATGCTAAAGATGATAGAGGATCAGACAGCTTCCCCTTGTACAGGTGCTCTGGAGAGAACAATTGCACACTGATTCATATACAACTATTCCTATCTAGAATATGCCTAAAATTAGCCTGGGGTAGGAGGAAAGGGAGAGAAGTAATAAATGAAACAAGATCAGCCATGGTAACTGCTGACAGTGGAGAATGGGTAAATAGGATTCGTTATATTATTGTCTCCATCTCTTGTATGAATTTGATATTTTCCATAATGAAAAGTAGACCACAAATAAATCCTAAAAAGCTGATCCAGAGAATAACGAGAAGTAGATGTGAGTTATGCAGTAATAAATTACCATCATAGGTATGCAAAGTAATGACTTAGAAAGATCCAGGGTAGCTCAGGCCTGATCTGCAGAGAGGCAAGGGTAAAATTAGCTGTCTGGCCACACCACCCTAAAGTGGACTCTACTGCCTTAGAATAGATCCTTTTAAATAAATAAATAAATAAATAAATAAATAAATATATAATATAAATATATATATTTTATACATACACACACACGCATATATATATACACATATTTTAAATTTATATTTTTTTAAACAGAAAATTCCCCTACTCCCTTTCCAGACTCTGGTTATCCAGAAGTTGGACTAAGATAACTTCATGATTTTCTCCAAGTACCCAGCTACCCAAAAATTTTTTCTCATTTTCTATGCCTTGCTTCTTAATCTTCTCCAAGCTTAAGTAGAGGATGGGTAGGCAAGTCACAGAAACTGTACAAATTTCTCTGAAGTAATTAAGAATGCCAAAAGAGAGAATGAATTCATAATGGTTTCACCACTGGCTTCATTACCACTTTATTCTGGATTTAACTGATCTTTATAGTACTGCTTTTGTCTCATCAGTCAGAAACAACCCCTAATTCAACAACATATAATCATTAACAACATGCATCATCAATTCAACAACATTTACCCTCTAGGGACCCTATGATATTTCTTTCCATTAGTTCATGGGACTCAGTCAAAGCCCATGCCACTGACTTTCCCTTTATTCTTTAATGCCCTAAAGGTCTTGAGTCATAGAACACCCTCAGCCACATATTGGTGATCACTATACCATCGCACAGAATATGAGCAAATGGCTATGAGGACAGCAAGAAGTTACCTTGGATTGAATATTAGATTAGTTTACTCCCAGGCATTGGTTCTATTTTTTCATTACAAAGGTCCAACAAGGTTAGCCATATTACCAAAGATGCCTGTGGACTAGCCTATAACCCAACACAAGCCAAACTGCAAAGAGTTCATTAAAATGACTTCTCCTGAGGCAGCTTGCTGACTCAGCAGAGCAGGAGACTCCTGATCGCAGGGCTACAAGTTCAAGCCCCATGTTAGGGACAGAGATCACATAAAGACGAATTCTTTTTAAAAAATTAAAAAAATAAGAAATCAAACGACTTCTATAACATAATTCATCTAGATAGGAGATGTCTATAAATTTGCACACGCTCTTTAGCTGATTCTCTTTACCTCACTTCCGCCAAGCAGCGGATGAAACAAGACATGATGAAATACGTATACTGTTACCACAGTGCTTCTTAATTCTAGATCCTAGATTAGACCTGTCTCCGAATTTATTTATTCAATGATCAGAGATATATTTGACCAGGTGATTATGGGGTACGATGGAATGCTGGACAAAGTGACAACCAAAATTCAATGGCATAACTCTATGCTAAGTAATGATGTGGCTTGATACCAAAAGATGAACACCCAAATACAATGAAACGTCCATATAGAAAAGAATGAGTTAAAACTCACAAAGCCAAAGAAAATACTTACAGAAATGAATACAAGATCAGCTTCTTTAATGGCATCATCAATATTGGTAGAAAAAAACAGATTTTTTCCTCGGCAGGATTCTACCACTTCTTTTAGTCCTGGCTAAAAAGTAAAAAGAAAAAGAGTTGTGTATACAGTTTACCAGTCTTATGAGATAACCTAATAGTATAGAATTACCTTTGTTAAAGGAGAAAGTTATACTGCAATTTAAAGGTCTAGACTTGCTCTCGAATAACACCTTTGTAGAAAAATCTAAATCATACACCAAAGGCCAAAAGTATACATTATGTAACAATACTAAATAGAGCAAAATTGACTTTGCCACAATGAAAGCACCAGGTCGTTTTACTGTGTCACTGTTTACCATGTGCCTGATTGTTTCATAAGAGTTAACAATTAACTGAGCATCAATGCAATTATCAGAAAAATTCAAGGTCTTCTGTGATTTCAAGCAAACGTTTGATTTTGCTTCATCATCATGAATGCAGGGTTTTACCCCCAAGAATTCAAGTCATACAACTGGTTGTCAGTCAACATCTACTCTATGCATATCTAAATATATATTTTTTCTATGTCCTAATGTAAGAAACACTTTAACTGAAAATTTTATTACTTTCCCCATACAGTGTAACAGGAAATATAGTGGGCGCCTGGGTGGCTCAGTGGGTTAAGCATCTGACTTCAGCTCAGATCATGATCTCAGGGTCCTGGGATCAAGCCCCGCATGGGGCTCCCTGCTCAGCGGGAAGCCTGCTTCTCTCTCCCTCTGCCTGCTGCTCCCCCTATTTGCGCACTCTCTCTATATATCAGATAAATAAATGAAATCTTTAGGGAAAAAAAAGGATACTGGGCTGTACAAAACCACCTAACAAGTATTCTTGAAAAAAAAAAAAAAAGAGGAAGGGAGGAAGGGAGGAAAGAAAAGGAAAAAAAAATCAGATCTAAATCTGCTTAGATCAGTCCAATCAGCAAAACCCAGACTGAGAATTTCTATAGAATAAACAACCTGATTTCTTCAACAAGTAAACTGAAGAGAAAAACAAAGAAAGAGAGATTAAAATACTATGGTCTTAAAAGACACAAGTGATACAAATCTATTGCAGTGTACGGATCTTACCTGGATTCTGATTCAAGTAAACTACGGGAAGAAGGACACGCATAAGAATTCTTGATACTAAGAAGCTGTTCTTAAAATCTGTAGTAGTAACAATGGTAACATGCTTACTTTTTTTTAAGATTTATTTATTTTAGGATTTTATTTATTTATTTGACAGAGATCACAAGTAGGCAGAGAGGCAGGCAGAGAGAGTGGGGGGAAGCAGGGTCCCTGCTGAGCACAGAGCCCGATGTGGGGCTCGATCCCAGCACCCTGGGATCAGGGCCTGAGCCAAAGGCAGATGCTTTAACCCACTGAGCCACCCAGGTGCCCCATTTTTTTTTTAAGATCTTATTTATTTATTTAGACAGAGAGAGGGGGCGCTCACTCGAGGGAGAGCAAGCAAGCAGAGGAAGGGCACAGGGAAAAGGAGAGAAAGAATCTCCAGCAGACTCCACGAAGAGTGCAGAGCCCCACATGGGGCTCAATCTTACAACCCAGAGATCATGACCTGAGCGGAAATCAAGAGTTAGACACTTAACCAACTGAGCCACCCAGGCACCCCAGGTGACATGCTTACGTTTTTAAAATAATTATTATCTTTTTTTAAAGATAGTATTTATTTGTGTGTGAGAGAGGAAGAGAGAGAGAGGAGAGAGAGAGAACATGGGGGAGGGGCAGAGGGAGATGGAGAAACAGGAAACAGGCTCCCCGCTGAGCAGGGAGTGCAGCCATCATAGAAACCATTTCCTTGGGTTTAGAAAATGAGGGTAAAAGGGTATAGAGTAGCGATTTTGCAGAGAAGACTGTATTTATTCTTATATATAATCCCCTAATATTTAAAGTAACCTAAAATCAGAGCAATGCAGGATTTATACTAACTAAGCCTTAATGACACCTCAAAACAAACAGCTATATTATTCTGTCAAAATCAATGGGATATTTGTAGATCTCCAAAACTGATGCAAAAGTAGTTAATAATATAGGTCCTACCTCTTATTAAATTCATTATATAATTATCACAATTAGTATTGAGAATTTATAGGGTAATTGTATGGAAGAACTCAAACCCTTTCACAGGGTAATATTATCTTTCATTTTATTCAGAAAGAGTAAAGCAAATTATCCATTTTGCTTTTTAACAAGTAGCTATTAAGTTGTTACAAAGTTAACAAGAAAACCAGTGACTATTCAGAAAATATGATAATGCAAACTAAAATGTTTTAATTGTTAAATATTAACACTTTCTGGGATGCCTGGGTGGCTCAGTCGGTTAAGCATCTCCCTTCAGCTCAGGTCATGACCTCAGGGTCCTGGGATCGAGTCCCACATTGGGCTCCCTGCTTCGAGCCTGCTTCTCCCTCTGCATACTGCTCCCCTTGCTTGTTCTCTCACTCTCTCTGACAAATAAATAAAATCTTTAAAGGTAAATAAATATTAACACTTTCTACTATAGTATTTTCTGAGTAAACACTTAAGGATCTTGTCACCATATTTTATGTGATGGTCATTACTATTTCCTTTTCTGCCAGTAAAAATGACTCTTTTTTTATTCATATAGTTTTGGCCCATGAAATATAAACATATTGGATTAGAAAGAACCACAATAAACACAAGCTCATAGACCCTAAGTATATTTAGCTGGGTTTCCACTGTGGCCTGATAATCTTTTTACTTTGTCCTCTCTGTTCTGGGATTATTGCTCTGAACCTCCACTATTTGCAAGTCCTTGACCCAACATTACCCCTTCTATCTTCTTAAGATTTTTTTTTTTTTAATTTGTCAGATAGAGAGAGAGCGCAGGAGCAAGCACAGGCAGACAGAGGGGCAGGCAGAGGCAGAGGGAGAAGGAGGTTCCCTGCCGAGCAAGGAGCCCGATGTGGGACTCGATCCCAGGACGCTGGGATCATGACCTGAGCCGAAGGCAGCCGCTTAACCAACTGAGCCACCCAGGCGTCCCACCCCTTCTATCTTCTTGAAAATATCTTTCCTCCTACTAACAGACAATTGAAATTGCCAATACGTCAGTCACCCTTCTTTCATGTCCCCACCAACAAAACTGTCTATATCTTTTTCTATTCTTGTTTACTTTCCTCCAGTCTCCAAAGAAGAGGCTTTCAAGGCCAATCCTTCTACTTGTGCTTTCGATTCCATCCTTTTGCCATCTTTCCAGACTTCATTCCATCAATTAGCCTCTTCTTACACTTTGACCTTTCCTTCTCCATGTAATTGGTGATCCTAGTTTTGAACATGCTCAATCCTTTATCAATCACAGGAAAAAACATATAAATACATAAAATCACTGCCTTTACCCTGTAACCCTCTCTGGTGCCACACCTTTTTCTACAGTCTCTCACTTCCTTGGTCTCTGATCACCTGTAATCGTTCTTACAACAATTACAGTGACCCCCATAATACCAAATTTAATGAATATGTCTCAGTCCTGATGTCTTCCATATCTGGCATAATGGAAAGCTCACTCATTCATTCATTCAGCTAATATTTACTGAGTACTTATGTGCTGGTCATGGAGTTACTCATAAGCAAGACATACAGAGTTGACCTTTGAACAACACAGATTTGAATTGCACAGGTCTGCTTATATAAGAATTTTTTTCAATAAATACAGTCTAGTACTATAAGTACATTTTCTCTTATGATTTTCTTAATAACACTTTCTTTTCTCTAGCTTACTTTATTGGAAGAATATAGCATATGACATAGGGTGAGCTCCCCTAACACCTACATTGTTCAAGGATCAACTGTACATTCTTCTGGGGTTTGTACTATTAAAAGTCTTTATGGTTCTTGGTTGACCTTCAATGAACTACTCTTCATTGTTTCTCTATGGCATTTCCTCCTCCACTTATCATCAAACATTAGAGATTTTCTGGGTTCTGTCCTTGACTCATGCTCTGCAGACTCTTCTTGGGAGAGCTCAATTACTCTGATTTCAACTACTACCTGTATAATCCTAACTTTATATCTCCAGCCCTGAATCATTTGCTTACACTTCTGGTATATATATCCAACTGCCTCCTGAACATCTCCATCTCTATTTGGATGTCCCAGAGCCTTTATAAATAAATAGGACCAAAAAGAATTTGAGATTTCATCTCCTACTACCCTCCACAATATCCTGCTCATGTACCCACCATCCAAATGGGAAACCTGGATATCATTCTAAATTCCTTACTCTCCTTTATCCTTCTTATAAAATCAACAACCAAGTCCTATCATTTTTCCTTCTAAATATTTTTCCAGAGGTGCCTTGGTGGCTCAATTGGTTAAGTGTCTACTTTCAGCTCAGGTTATGTTCCCAGGGTCCTGGGAACCCTGGGCTTCTTGCTCAGTGGGGAGCCTACTTCTCCCTCTGCCTGCTGCTCCCCCTGCTCATGCACTCTCTCTGTCAAATAAATAAATAAAAATTTTTAAATTTTTTACTGTTTTTAAAAAATATTTTTATTTATTTATTTGACAGATCACAAGTAGGCAGAGAGGTAGACAGAAAGAGAGGCGGAAGCAGGCTCCCTGCTGAGCAGAGAGCCCGATGCGGGCCTTGATCCCGGGACTCTGGGATCATGACCTGAGCCAAAGGCAGAGGCTTCAACCCACTGAGCCACCCATGCACCCCATTGTTTTTAAAGATTTTGTTTATTTGGGGGGTGCCTGGGTGACTCAGTGGGTTGAAGCCTCTGCCTTTGGCTCAGGTCATGATCCCAGGGTCCTGGGATCCAGCCCCCAATCGGGCTCTCTGCTCAGCAGGGAGCCTGCTTCCCCCTCTCTCTCTGCCTGTCTCTCTGCCTACTTGTGATCTCTGTCTGTCAAATAAATAAATAAAATCTTTAAAAAAAAAAAAAAAGATTTTGTTTATTTGACAGAGAGGGACAAGCGAGAGAGGGAACACAAGCAGGGTGGGTAGGAGAGGGAAAAGCAGACTTCTCACCAAGCAGGGAGCCTGATGTGGGGCCTGATCCCAGGACCCTGGGATCATGACCAGAGCCAAAGGCAGACACTTAACAACTGAGCAACCCAGGTGCCCCAATAAAATCTTTTAAAAAGTAAAATAAACACAACCTTATAGAAATCATCTTTATTTTCTGATTTATAAATTCCTCAAGCAGGCATCTCTTAACAACTGATGTCTAAGAAAGACACAGGAAAATTATAAGGCTAAAGTCATTTACATGCTAAGAGGAAAATCATTCTATTTGCATTCTATTCTTTCTAGAATTTTAAAGTGCCATGTTTTTAACCTCTAAAGCTAGTGGGTTTTGGGAAAAGATTCATTTCTTTTGTAGGCTAAACTAAATACTGCAAAACTAAAATAGCTGTTTATGGTATATCTAACTTCTTGGAATAGACATATGAACAATGAGATAGGAGAGCCTGGCTGGCTCAGTTGGAAGAGCATGCCACTGTTAATTTGGGGGTTGTGAGTTCAAGTCCCACGTGGGGTAAAGAGATTACTTATTTTTAAAAAATTAAAGAGAGAGAGAGATAAGACTTTAAAAGCTAACTAGTGATAACCATAAATAAAAACCAATACAATTAAGAGATTTTCATTCAGGGTTTTGAGAACTCAGACATTGATTCTAATGAGCACAGTGCTAGCTAGTCTTTCAAATCTTTTACATTCTTTATAAAGAGATTTAAAGAAGAAAAAATTTATGAAATAAAGGTGCAAAAATTATACTTCTATTTCTTTGTTTATAAAAGATAGTTTATTGAGAATAAATAAGTATGATATGGAAAAGAAATTATTTTAGATATTACCTCTCAGTCTAACTATATATCCCAACTGGATTCAATGTCAATGTGGAACATACTATTTGAAATTTAAAACAATGAAGTCTTAGGAAGAAGAGTTTCAGATTTCAATTAATGTAAATAGTAATATCAACAATAAGAATCTGGCTAGGGAACATGTCCGGCCAACTGCTTTTTTTGTTTTCTCCAAGAAAAATGTCTAACTCCAATACATTGTAATTTGCACTTTTTAAAGATTTATTTATTTTATTTTAAGATTTATTTATTTTAGGGAGAGAAAGAGAGCAAGCATGAGAGCTCATGTGAGTGGGGGGGTGGGGTAGAGGGAGAGACTCTTCAAGCAGACTTCCCCCACTCTAGGCTCAGTGTCACAACTGACCTTAGGCTCACGACCTGAGTCAAAACCAAGAGTCGGACACTCAACCCACTAAGCCATTCAGGTGCCCTTACTTTGCATTTTTTCCAATTCAGGATACCTTTGTTTTTAAGTTAATTTTTATTGAAATAAAACAAAAATACATAAAATGGCATATATATTAATATAGAAAAGCATGCAGTTCAATTTTCAAAAGTGAACACACTTGTATAACCACTATCTATAATGAGAATTAGATCATTAACCATAAATTAGAACCTGCAGTTTGCCCTCTCCGAGTCACTACCACAGCTCAAATTAACACCAGGCTGAATTCTATCATCAGAGATCAATGTGCTTACATCTGAACTTTATACAAACAGAAGTATACAATATGTACTACTTTATGTCCGACAGCACATTATTTTGGGGAGAATTTTACCATATTCTTGCATGTGGAAGTAGTTCCATTGATTTTCAATGTGGTATAGTATTTTGCTGCAGGATTATGCTATAATTTATGTATCCATTCCAATGCCGATTAACATTTAGGTTGTTTCCCATTAGATCTACTATGAATAGTACTGTTACACCTGTCTTCTGGTGTATGGATTTCTGTTGGATATATACCTACCAGTGGAATTGCTGGATCAGTCTGTACAGATTATCAGCTTCAGTAAATACTGCTGAGCAGTTTTGAAAGTGGCTACACCAGACTACATTCTGGCAACACTGTGTAAAATTCCAATTGTTCTAAGTCCTTGTCAACACTTAGTATTGCCACTAGGAATAATTTTAGCCATTCCGATGAGTGCCCTTTGTTTCTGAAGACTAGAGTATGCTGCTGGCAGAATTAATTACTGAATGACTGGATATAAATATGGCTTACAGCGTTTCAGATGACTTGCAGCCCTTGTATAAAACTCTTATTAAGTTATTTTTCCAAAATGTTTTAAAATTCTCCAAAACCAAATCTAGTGGTAATGTTTTTTTTTTTAAAGATTTTATTTATTTATTTGACAGACAGAGAGATCACAAGTAGGCAGAGAGGCAGGCAGAGAGAGGAGGAAGCAGGCTCCCTGCTGAGCAGAGAGTCTGATGCGGGGCTCAATCCCAGGACCCTGAGATCATGACCTGAGCCGAAGGCAGAGGCTTTAACCCAGCCTCTTTAACTGAGCCACCCAGGCGCCCCTCTAGTGGTAATGTTTTAACAGGAAAAGAAATGCTACAGCACTAGAGTAATTTAAAGAACTATTACAGGGTGGGGTGGGGCTGCCTGGGCAGCTCACTCAGTGAAGTGATGGACTCTTGGTTTAGTTCAGGTCATGGGATCAGGCCTGTGTTGGTCTCCACACTCAGTGAAGAGTCTGTCTGTCTCTCTCCCTCCCTCACTGCCCCTTCCACTACTCTCTCTCTCTCATTCTCTCTCTCTAATAAATAAATACCTTTAAAGAACTATTATGGGTGGTTCAACTGGTAGAAAAAGAAAGGGTAAAGCACAAACAGAAACTATCACATACACAGAGATTTTTTATTATTATCATTCCAAATTTGATTCAGCTAGGAGTATATTCATGATGTTGGGTAGCTACATGATGTTATGGTAGCTACATAGTCTGTGGGTGCTTTTTCATGGATTTCTCTATTTCATATGCCTATAACATGGCTGAGACTTCCCTTCCAAAGGACTAACACATTTAAAGACTATGATTAAGCAACCAACTCTTCATTTTGGCTCAGGTCATGATCTTAGGGTGGTGAGAGGGAGCCCTGAGTAAGGCTCCCTGCTCAGTGGGGAGTCAGCTTGATTTCTCTCCCTCACCCTCTGTCCCTCCCCTTCCTCACACTCTCTCTCTAAAATAAATAAATAAATCATGGAAAGGAAGGAAGGAAGGAAGGCAGACAGACAGACAGACAGACAGGCTGACAGACAGACTATGGTTGGTAACAGTCTTACAAATAACAAAACCTTTCCTAAAGGAAAAAAAAAGAATACATTAATATTGGAAAAAAATGCCACCATCAAATTTTCAAATGCTTTTCTGCTGGGTTTCAAAAGCATAGTATCATGAACTCATTTTACAGTGAAATTTTTTAAAATGGGATCCACACAGCTTAATAAAATAGTTGGAAGCATATTTTCCTAACTATACAATATCTAAATTCACAGCAATTTTGAAATTCTAATTAAATAAATTTGTGATACTAAGCACTAGATATAAAAGACATCAATTATCCATTCACAGTTTACTGATATAAATACAATACAATTACCCCCCAAATAATGGACTTACATGAATTAATATTATAAACATCCACAGTTTTATTTTCTTTGTACAGAACACCTTTCTAAAATTTTACTATTACAATATGGTAACCATATTAACAAAATTGGAAAATAGAGAAGAGAAAAAATTATCCATATTCTTACTGCACTAATATAACCATTGTTAAATCCTAATATATTTCTTTCCAGTCATTCTCCCTGGGCACACTTGGCATAATTACAATTGTAATGTCCGTAACATTGTGCATCTAGATTTGTCATTTAATTCCTTTTCACTTGCAGTCATAGATTTTTACCTTAATAGCTATTTATTTAACAAAACCAGTAAGAAAACAAAGAATGTAAGAACAAAGAGTTGTTTAAAATGGGTTACCTCATAAATAGGGAGTGTAGAAGAGTTCCATGCATTGATTCTTGATTCGTTGACGTCAACAACTGTTACTCTGATTTCAGGGCACATATGAGCAATGACACTACATGTAGGTCCTCCAACATAGCCCGCACCAATGCAACAGATCTTCTTAATTTCAAACATGATTAAACTAGAAGGGAAGCAGTAAGACTGTTCCACTACTGAAAACAGAAAATTTAAAGAAATCACATTGCACATTTATCACACTTTATAAAAACTGTCAAGGTGACAGATAATCTGGAAAGATTTCCTGCACTCATACTCATTAAGAATTATTAAAACAGTGATAATATACAATATTCCAATTGGAATGTCCATTCTTGGCTGCACTAGCATAAAACATGGGGAAACAAAAGTAACTGATGTTGCTGGAAAAATGCCATGAAGATTATAATGATCTAATATTTAAAAATTCAAAAGCAAAATAAAACCTTACTTAGGTCTCTACGGCCACAGGGGTAACTTCGACCACTGAGGAAAAATTCAAGGGTGAACACACCAGTGCAATTCTTGTTGAAATAAATGCTGGTGTACAAAGGTCAGCCTTATGGCAGGTTTAGACTAACGTGACAGATACTGAGAAACATAACAGATAATAAGATTAGTTTGAAAGTTCAGAAGTGGCCTCTGTGGTTATATTCCGTATACAACTTGGCTTCAGCAGTTTATTTTTAGGTACTTGACAATGATCTTAAACTCCATTTCACCTTTAACTGGAATCTATGAGTTGGTTAAAGGAAAGTAATTTCTGTAGTTAGCAAAGCAGTTACACAGATTTTGATGGGTTTTCAAAAGCCATTTAGGTGAACTGATTCACACTAATCCAAATGACAAGCTATTGATTTATATATAAGAATGTCAGTTTAACCAGTCAGAATGGCTAAAATTAACAAGTCAGGAAATGACAGATGTTGGCAAGAATGCAGAGAAAGGGGAACCCTCCTACACTGTTGGTGGGAATGCAAGCTGGTGCAGCCACTCTGGAAAACAGCATGGAGGTTCCTCAAAAAGTTGAAAATAGAGCTACCTTATGACCCAGCAATTGCACTACTGGTATTTACCCTAAAGATACAAATGTAGTGATCTGAAAGGGCACATGCACCCCAATGTTTATAGCAGCAATGTCCACAATAGCCAAACTATGGAAAGAGCCTAGATGTCCATCAGCAGATGAATAGATAAAGAAGATGTGATATGTGTATATACATATATATATATATATATATATATGATGCAGCCATCAAAATAAATGAAATTTTGCCATTTGCGACGATGCAGATTGAACTGGAGGGTATTATGCTAAGCCAAGTAAGTCAATCAGAGAAAGACAATTATCATATGATCTCGCTGATATGAGGAATTTGAGAAACAAGGCAGAGGATCATTGGGGAAGAGAGAAAAAAAATGAAATAGGATGAAACCAGAGAGGGAGACAAACCATAGAGACTTTTAATCTCAGGAAACAAACTGAGGGTTGCTGGAGGGAAGGGAGGTAGGAGCAATGGGGTGGCGGGGTGTTGGATACTGGGGAGGGTATGTGCTATGGTGAGTGCTGTGAATTGTGTAAGCCTGATGAACCACAGACCTGTACACCTGAAACAAATAATACATTATATATATATATATATACAACATATGTGTATATATATGTATATTTAAAGATTTTATTCATTTATTTGACAGAGAGAGAAAGACAGCAAGAGAGGGAACATAAGCAGGGGAAGCAGAGAGGGAGAAGCAGGCTTCCCACCGAGCAGGGAGCCCGAAATGGGGCTCGATCCAAGGACCCTGGAATGATGACCTGAGCCGAAGGCAGATGCTTAATGACTGGGCCACCCAGGTGCCCCAATACATTATATGTTAACAAAAAAAGAAAGAAAGAAAGAGAAAGTCAGTCAGTCGATTCATCATAGTAAGAATAAGAACTGCCGAACTGATCAGATTCTTAGAATTTTAGTCCTTACCAATACTGACCTGGGACATCAACTATCTAACCCATTCCTGGATTCCAGAGAGAAGGAGAATGGTAATCAGAGAGTTTAAGAACTTGTTAGTACACTACCACATGGGTCAGAGAAGGTACTAGGGAAAGCTGATCTTATTATAATGCCTGGGAAATACAACCCTATTGTGAGAAAAGATACACAAGCCACATAATTAAGATGATCCAGTTCCCTTAAGTCTGAATCTGTATTAATCAATGTTCTAATCACTGGTTTTCTGGGTAGACTTCACAACTGGAAGAGAATGAACCAAACAACCCACACAAGTATCCTGGTCTGTGTTAGGAAACAAGTAAGTCAGCTTACAAATCAACCTTCAGTGGTCATGCTTAGCAGATATCAATCAATTCAAAGTCTAATCTCTAATGTCCTTTAAAAAACTTAAAAAAAAATTTTTTTTAAGATTTTATTTATTTATTTGTTAGAGAGAGAGAGAGAGAGCGAGCACAGGCAGACAGAGACAGAGGGAGAAGCAGGCTCCCTGCCGAGCAAGGAGCCCGATGTGGGACTCGATCCCAGGACACTGGGATCATGACGTGAGCCGAAGGCAGCTGCTTAACCAACTGAGCCACCCAGGCGTCCCCTTTAAAAATCTTAAAAGAGGGACACCTGGGTGGCTCAGTTGGTTGAGCGGCTGCCTTCGGCTCAGGTCATGATCCCAGCATCCTGGGATGGAGTCCCACATCGGGCTTCTTGCTCGGCAGGGAGCCTGCTTCTCCCTCTGCCTCTGCTTGCCTCTCTGTCTGCCTGTGCTCGCTAACAAATAAATAAATAAAAATAAAATCTTTAAAAAATAAAAATAAAAAACTTAAAAGAACAGAAAATTTGGTAAAACAGTAAATATGAGCAAAATTGGAATCCACTGATTCTATAAAAGAAAGCCATATTCTCAGTGATATAAATACAAAGAAATTTTAAAATGTATTTTTTGTGTAGCGCCTGGGTGGCTCAGTTGGTTAATCATCTGCCTTCATGTCAGGTCATGATCTCAGGGTCCTGGGATCAAGACCCTCATCGGGCTCCCTGCTCAGTGTGAATGGAGCCTGCTTCTCCCTCTCCCTCTGCCTGCCTCTCGCCTATTTGTGATCTCTCTCTCTCTCTGTGAAATAAAATCTTAAAAAATAAAATAAAATAAAATAAAATAAAATCCACCTCTTAGGGACACCTGGGTGACTCATTCGGTTAGGTGTCAGCCTTTGGCTCAGGTCAGAATCCCAGCTGCTCCCCTTGCACAAGCTCTCTCTATGTCAAATAAATAAATAAAACCTTAAAAAATGATAATAATAATAAAATAAAATAAAGTATATTTTTTGTTCTGAAGATAATAAACTCATATGGTCCAAAATTAAATCTGTATAACAAAGTATACAGTAAGAAGACTCAAGTCTACCACATCCTTATCTCTTGGCTACCCACTACTTTGCTTCCATAAGCAACCTTTTCATTAGTTACTTGTGTATCCTTCCAGTGTTTCGTATATAGTAAAAGTAAATATATGAATATATCTTAATAATCCCTTCTTTCTAAATTCAAGAGGTAGACCACTATAAAATATTATCAACACTTGGCTTTTTTTCCCTTAATGTATTCTTTTTTTTTTTTTTAAAGATTTTATTTATTTATTTGACAGACAGAGATCACAAGTAGGCAGAGAAGCAGGCAGAGAGAGAGGAGGAAGCAGGCTCCCCGCGGAGCAGAGAGCCCGACGTGGGGCTCGATCCCAGGACCCTGAGATCACGACCCGAGCCGAAGGCAGCAGCTTAATCCACTGAGCCACCCAGGCGCCCCCCCTTAATGTATTCTTAAGACCTATTTTCCCCACTCTCTCACTCTCTTTTTTATTTTTTATTTTTATTTTTTCTGTTCCCGGTAAAACTCTCTCCTTTTTAGAAACAGTTACACTGTATTCTATTGTGTGGATGTACATACCAGGAAATATTAAAACCTTGCTAAATCTGGTAGATCCTTTTTAATTATTATTATTTTTTTAAGTGGGCCCCATGCCCAGTGTGGGGCTTGAACTCATAACCCTGAGACCAAGAGACACATGCTCTGCCAGCTGAGCCAGCCAAGGGCCTCTGGTAGATTCCCTCTTTAATAATCTAAATAAATGGATTAGAGTTCCCTATTATTATCTGTGAAGCCACACACACGATATTCCTATTACAGTTTTAGGGTTCCAAAATTCACCCCAGTGAAAATACTGAGCCTAACAAAATTTATTTTGGCAACCATTCATCTTTGATTTCTCCACCCTTCTTCTACTCTTCAGCTCTGATGTACCACTCTCCAGGCTTCAAGTGCCCTATACATAAGGAGAAAGAAAAACCACTAGGAGGAAAGGACTGCATTGGGAGTGCCAAGTGACTAAAGCTCAGGGGAATGTTCTGAAACGCTCCCACCTGTGGGCAGTCGAGCCTGGAGCAGGCTTCCCATAGACCTGTCTCCAGCAGCTGCTGCCATTGTCCCCACCTCTACAGTACAAGGGGCCTGGCTTCAGGTTTCAGAAAAATTGCTTGAACCGCTTCAGGCATAGTCCCTTGTTCTCTTTCATGAAAAATAAATATTCCCAATTTAAGGGTCTACTAGTGGACATAGCAGAGAATCTGGCCATAGATATAGGTCCTGACACTCAAAAACGTAACAATTGGCTTAGAGGAAAATTCAACCGAAAAACAACTACTAAACCCCCTACTATGTTACAGGTACTAATGTTCTATGTACTGTGGATACAATACTGAACATGACAGGTACAGTTCCTACTCTTAGGTTATAGTCTAGCGGGAGAACACAAAACAAAATAATGGCAGCTCTGATACATTCCATATAAAAGAAATAAACACATACGTAGAGAGGGAGAGACTGTTTATGGGGAAATAATTCCTACAGATAGGGTACTTAAAGAAGGACTCTCTGAGAAGGTGACTCTTAAGCGGACTTAAAAGATGAAAAGGAGAGGGGCCCCTGGGTGGCTCAGTGGGTTAGGCCTCTGCCTTCAGCTCAGGTCATGATCCCAGGACCCTGGGGGATCCAGCCCTGCATCAGGCTCTCTGCTCAGCAGGGAGCCCACTTCCTCCTCTCTCTCTGCCTTGCCTCTCTGCCTACTTGTGATCTCTGTCAAGTAAGTAAATAAAATCTTTAAAAAAAAAAAAGGGGGGGGGCGCCTGGGTGGCTCAGTGGGTTAAAGCCTCTGCCTTCCGCTCAGGTCATGATCCCAGAGTCCTGGGACTGAGCCCCGCATCGGGCTCTTTGCTCTGCATGGGTCCTGCTTCCTCCTCTCTCTCTGCCTGCCTCTCTGACTACTCGTGATCTCTGTCTGTCAAATAAATAAATAAAATCTTTAAAAAAAAAAAAATGAAAAGGAGGGGCACCTGGATGGCTCAGTCGGTTAAACATTTGACTCTTGATTTTGGATTTTGGCTCAGTTTATGAACTCAGGGTCATGATTTCAGGGTTGTGAAATGGAGCCCCTTGTCAGGCTCACTCAGTGCAGAGTCTGCTTGTGATTCTCTCTCTCCCCCATCCCTCAAATAAATAAATAAATAAAATCTTGTTTTGTTTTGTTTTAAGATTTTATTTATTTATTTGACAGAGAGATCACAAGTAGGCAGAGAGGCAGGCAGAGAGAAAGGGGAGGAAGCAGGCTCCCTGCTGAGCAGAGAGCCCAATGTGGGGCTTGATCCCAGGACCCTGAGATCATGACCTGAGCTGAAGGCAGAGGTTTAACACACAGTGCCACCCAGGCACCCCAATAAATAGGTAAAATCTTTAAAAAAAAAGATGAAAAGGAATTAGTCACACCCTAGTAATATATAAGGCAGTACAATCAATCAAATGATGAGTATTAAAGTCCAGAGGGAAAAAAAATAAGAAGGTATCTACATCAAGGGAAATGTGGAATATAAGCCTGGCCTAAAGAATAAGTAGGATATATGGGGAGCCTGGGTGGCTCAGTGGGTTAAGCCTCTGCCTTCAACTTGGGTCATGATCTCAGGGTCCTGGGATCAAGCCCCACATCAGGCTCTCTGCTCAGCAGGGAGCCTGCTTCCCCCTCCCCTCCCGCCTGCCTCTCTGCCTACTTGTGATCTCTCTGTCAAATAAATGAATAAAATCTTAAAAAAAAAAAGAGGGGCGCCTGGGTGGCTCAATGGGTTAAAGCCGCTGCCTTCGGCTCGGGTCATGATCCCAGGGTCATGGGATCGAGCCCTGCATCCGGCTCTCTGCTCTGCAGACAGCCTGCTTCCTCCTCTCTCTCTGCCTCTCTGCCTACTTGTGATCTCTGTCTATCAAATAAATAAATAAATAAAATCTTTAAAAAAAATTATTAAAAAAAAAAGAAATAAGTAGGATATAGAAAGGAAAGGTAGGTGGGGGAGAGCATTCCATATTGGGGGGGAGGAGGAATAAGTAAGGACTCATAAACAGAAATGAGTTCAAAGAAGTAAGGAGATCGGCCTAGTTGGATAAGGATACGGGTATTCAGGGGGCGCCTGGGTGGCTCAGTGGGTTAAGCCTCTGCCTTCAGCTCAGGTCATGATCTCAGGGTCCTGGGATCGAGCCCCGCATTGGGCTCTCTGCTCAGTGGGGAGCCTGCTTCCCCGCCTCTCTCTGCCTGCCTCTCTGTCTACTTGTGATCTCTGTCTGTCAAATAAATAAATTAAAAAAAAAAAAAGGATATGGGTATTCAGAAGCGGTAAAGGTAATAACTGTCTGTAGAGTGGAAGTGAATCTAAAGGGTCTCAGATGCCTCTTTCAGGGACCCATGTGCATGACAGTTCAGGAGGCTATTACTTAATAACTTCAGGTAACATGGGCACCTGGGTGGCTCAGTAGGTTAAGCGTTTGCCTTCTGCTCCAATCATATTCCCAGGGTCCTGGGATTGAGTCCCACATCGGGCTCAATGGGGAGTTTGGGGAGTTTGCTTCTCCTCTGCCTGCCCTGCCCTCCTGCTAGTACTTGCTCACTCTCACAAAAATAAATAAAATCTTAAAAAAATAAAATAACTTGAGGTAACATAATTGAAAGTAACCATAACAATCAATAGCATTTGTGTAGCTAAAATCTAATAAACTCCACTGAAGGAGGAAAAAAAAAAAATCCCAGGAGGATCAGCCTATAGCCTGGAAAGAAGTAGTTAAGAACAAAAATGATGTGTTTATTTCAGCACTGTCTAGAGAAGAGTGACACCGAATCTGGGAGTCAGAAGTGTTCTAGTTGGGGCAACTGGGTAGCTCAGGTGGTTAAGCATCTGCCTTCAGCTAGGTCATGATCTCTAGGTCCTGGGATCCTGCCCTGCGTCCAGCTCTCAGCTCAGCTGGGAGCCTGATTCTCCCTCTCCCCCTGCCTCTCCCCCTTCTTGTGCTCTGTCTTTATTTCAAATGAATAAATAAAATCTTTTTAAAAATTTAAAAAAAAAGAAGTGTTCTGCTTTCAGAGATGTGGGGTTAAGAATATGCTTTCCCGGGACGCCTGGGTGGCTCAGTTGGTTAAGCGGCTGCCTTCAGCTCAGGTCATGATCCCAGTGTCCTGGGATCGAGTCCCACATCGGGCTCCTTGCTCAGCAGGGAGCCTGCTTCTCCCTCTGCCTCTGCCTGCCATTCTGTCTGCCTGTGCTCGCTCCCGCTCTCTCTCTGATAAATAAATAAAATCTTAAAAAAAAAAAAAAAGAATATGCTTTCCCAATTCTTAGATGACATGTTCTCCAAAGATTCTTCGCTGATTCCACTCTCCTTAGGAATTCAGATTCCCAGGGATCATAATACTGGAAAGGGATGACCCAGATTTGAGATATAAGTACTCTAGGGACTGCAATAAAATTTTCCTAATTGTAACATCAAAGTTTCAATCTAGTGTAACCATTTGGTCTCTTACAAGTTCAATCATTTTAAGTTAACATCTAATGTCTCATGAATTCTGGGCCCACGGAGGGGAAAAAAAATCTACCTTCCAGATCTGCAAGGATGAAGATGAAGTTCTGAACTGTGATGAACACAGAGAACTACCCCACGGTAACACCCTCACGAAACAGCTAATCAACCTCTCTGATTACAACCAGTATATCTGGAACACTTAGAAAGTATTTTTGGACCAGAGGATCTTTCGGGGTTATCATTTAATCCCAGAGCCAAGAGGTTATAACATTCTTTTTTTTTTTTTAAGATTTTATTTATTTATTTGATAGACAGAGATCACACAAGTAGGTAGAGAGGCAGGCAGAGAGGGGTGGGGAGAAGCAGGCTCCCTGCCGAGCAGAGAGCCCGATGCGGGACTCAATCCCAGGACGCTGGGATCATGACCCCAGCCGAAGGCAGCGGCTTAACCCACTGAGCACCCAGGTGTCCCAGGTTATAACATTCTTATATAAACACAGATTGAATGTCTATGTGATGCCCAAAACCCCCAAATCTCTTGGGTTCAAGGAGTTCGTAGTTTAATAAGGTGCTCCCAGGTTAACAGCTCTCATCTGCTGCTGTTACCTCAACACTTAGAGCAGTAGGTTTTCAATAAATACTAACTGAATGACTAACTCTCCATAAGGGCCTGTTTGAGATGAAGACTGTTATTTTAATAGCTTTAGCTCAGATGGCTGATGATTGCATTTTTTTGCTGAAATTTTCCAGAATACTATTGGCCTCTCTTTTTTATGTAGAATTTTGGCATGTCTTTCCAGAGGCACTTCTCATCCACCATGACTGCCAGGCTGTACTCAGCTTGCCTTACATACAGCAGCTGGGGTAAATGGCTGATGGGCCTATACTAGAGAAGAACTCCATGTGTTTCGGGGGTGTCCCTGTGGTGCTATTTCACACAAAGCACAGCTCGTAGGTGACAAAGGGAAAATTACTGAGCAACTGTGCAAGTCCCAATAAATGGTCACTTGGAAGTTCCAATAAAATCTTCAACCCTTATTATGGAGTTTGATATAGTGTTAGTTACATATTTTGCCTGACACAGATGTCTTCTGATTCCATATTCCATTTCTACCTTTACGTACCTTCTGATCCTCTATTGTGCTGTCAGGGAAATGGGAATGTTTGTTTACCAAGGGTGTCAGTTGGCAATGAGTTTTTACCTCTGTGTTTTGGGGAAATCTCAACAACCCAGGTTGTTCCAAAACTACCCTTCATCTAAAATTTTAAAAACTGAGATCAATATTTCAAATTAGAAGATGTGGGTAACAAATATCAAAGGTCCTATTACAATCTAAACTGAATATAATTCCTCCACCCCACCCCTCTTCCCTATACTCTGCGTAATTACCCAGTAGCTAAGGGAATGGACGTTGTAGTTGGATACATCAATTTCACACATCACCTCGGTCATTTCCAAAAATTAAATACTAACAGATGCAACAGATGCCTGACCGGTGGGAAAATATTTACTTAGTGAGAATGGCAGTGTTAATGTTGCATCTAAAGGGCATCGTATAAAGCTGTGGAAATAAGAGGGAAGATGAAGTATGCTTATTAGTTACAGACTCAATGTTTGAGAAAGGAGTACAGCAATGGGAGAAGAAATGAGATCCTTTCAAACAGAGTTGTCTACCACTTACCTTAACTAGATGTTGGGTACTAACAAGCACATCTCAGAGCAGACAGTAAGCTCTTTCATTTCCAGAATTCTCCTGAAGAAACAGACCAGACCACTGTTCTCCATTTCATAGGGGATATGAAGAAACTCAAAGACTCACTGTGTCTTTGAGGGCAGTCAATGGACAGCTACTCCTCTGTATATCCGTGAAAAGCTCCCTACCAGTGAATCCCTCTTTTTAATAGAGCATAATTTTCAAGTCTACTCAGTTATCTTCCTATATATAAGAAGCATGACTTTTCCTGTTTCTTTTCTTTTTAAAAGATTATTAATTTATTCATTCGAGGGAGCATATGCCCCACGAGAGCAGGGGCAGAGGCAGAGGGAGAAACAGATTCCCCACTGAGCAGGGAGCCCCGATGCCCGGGACCCTGAGATCATGACCTGAGCCAAGGCAGGCGCTTAACCGACTGAGCCACCCAGACGCCCCAAGAAGTATTATTTTTCAAGGTCTCACACAGGCTTTCCCTGACACGAAATAAAGCAATTATATGGTGTGGCAGCCAACAATGGATTCCAGGACAGCCCGTACAGATGTCAAGATAGAATGTCTTAGGATTTCGCCCTCAGGGGCTTTCTGGCTTCATTTTTAAGGGTGGCAGGTGACAGGAGGAAAGCAGCAGCTCCCCAGGTTAGCCGACTAAACACAAACAAAAGACCAGGACTCAGACCAAAATGGGGTCCCTAGCCAGAGGTGGACGTTCAGCTTCCTGGGAAATCTCATTTGTTTCAAGTCAGAAAGTGAGAAAAAGCAGAAAGAGAAGCGGTTGGAAGACTGGCGAGTGTAGAATAAAAAGCCCAAGCTATCCCATTCTCAGGGCAGCGGACCAATAGGCGATTCCCGCCCAGAGCCCAAAGGAGAGGACCAGGGTCGTGAGGCTGGGAGCCCGACCAAGCGCAGAGCGCGACCGGGAGCAGCGCGCACTCCCCCCGCCCCGCTCCCTGCACATCCCGCCGGGACCCCGGGCCCTTCCCCACCCGGCGGCAGGGCCAGCCCGCGAAAGGCGCTTACCCGCTTGCAGGCACCGAGCGCAGCGGCCGCTCCTATCCCGACTCGGACAGCTCCTCGCAACCGGCCGTGCTGCAGCAGCTCCTGCACTCTCGCGCTGCTCCGCCAGACCTCCCCTCACCGCGCACACCCCTCTCCCAGGCAGTCAAACACTGCACCCAGAGTCCCGGGCCCGAGCCCGTATTTAAAGGATTCTGCCCTAGGAGGCGGAGGCTTCATTCCCCCGCAGCCAGGCCCTCCAGGACTCTGGCCTCCAAGGCATCCCTGCTCCTCCTCCCGCCACGCTAGGCCCCAGCCCGCCCCTATTTCCTGCGGGCCCCAGGGGCGGGGAGTCAGGGCGGGGCTAATCGTAGCTAGCTGGTAGGCCCCGCCCCTAGCCGAGTCTGGGCGAATCCGCTCGGGCCAGCTCAGCGGTCCCGCCCCTACCGCGAGCGGCAGTGGGCGGAGCTGCGTGCGCGGCGAGTCGGCTGAGGCCATTGGGGTGGGGTTCCGGGGTCCGAAAGGCGGGGTACTAGTTTTCCCCGCCGCCTGCAGCCCGTGTCTTGTCTGGCACCGCTTTCCTCCGTGTGTCCCGGTCCCGGGTGACGGTCGGCGCGGAGGTGGTGCTGCGTGCGCGCCGGGTCGGCCATAATCTAGGACTGCGGGGTACTTGGCCGGCTGCGGCTGGAGGGAACCGGAAGGTCTCGGCCCCTTTTCCGGTCTCCCCAGCAGCCCTGAGGCCGACCTGGTCTTTCGGGTCCCCTAGACCCTGCTGGTCAGAGCGCCCCGCGGCTTACTGCCCTCACCACTCCCTTCGGGCCGGGGGCCCAAGGTTTACTCATATCCCTTCCCTTGCCACTTCTGGGAAGGAGGCGCCTCGCGTCCGGTAGGATGCTGAGTCCTGTCCTGACTGGACCCGTTCGTGCCTCCGCCCTGATCCCTGGGAGGAGCAGCACGACACCCACGCCCTCCAGGCATATTTTCCAGAGCTTCTCCTGCCAGATTCGGGAACTGGGTTGTCTGTGCTGAGAGTTTCCAACATACAAGTTCCGTGTATGAGGAAGAGTAAAATTACTGTGTGGACGCTGCCCGTTTTTAACGAGGGCAGCTCTGTTCTTTTTTTCCTCTCCCAAGTGATCTTAAGTCTCAGATCTGAGAGGAGAAAAGCAGTCATGACTTTCTTTGTGTTCCTCATGGAGAATTACATCAGGTTACATAATCTGTACTTGAAGTCAAAGACCATTTTTAAATACGTCATGAGGAACGTGATTAGGAGTTTATAAAGACGCATTAAAATACCTCATAGATGATGGGGTGTATTTTTTTTGAAGTTTTATTTAAGTAATCTCTACACTCAACATGGGGCTCCAATTCACCACCAGATCAAGAGTCCCATGCTCCTCCGAATGAGACAGCCACACACCCTGAGATGAAGGTTTTCTTTTCAAAAAATATTTTATTTGAGAGAGAGAAAAAGCAAGAGTGGGAAGGAGGAGGAGAAGCAGACTCCCCGCTGAGCAGGTAGCCCCATGCCAGCTGATCCCACCACCCGGGATCATGACCCGATGGGAAGGCAGACGCCCAACCTACTGAGCCACCCAAGCACCCCGAGATGATGGTTTTCTTGACAGGATCATGACAACTTCAAGAACGCTGCTGAATATTGATTAAACAGTTTGCTGTTGAGTTCTAAAAAGTATGATATGATATGTAGGTGTTGTACATTCTAAGCAGGTAAATTCATTTGTCCAACAAATATTTAGTGCCTGTTGTGTGTTAGACTTTATCCTAGAGACCAAAGATGTAAAATGGATTAAGGCCCAATTCCTTCTTCCAAAGCTCACAGTTTAGTAGGAGAGATAAGTGAACAAGTAATCGCAATACATGTGACAAATACTGTGCCATAGTAGGGTTATCTTTTTGAACTTGGCACATACATAGATTTAAATTACCTATTACAGTTAGCTTTGTAATAAAAACCACTTTTCTGTTATTCTTCTCCTTGTTTTGAATTAAACATTTTTCTACCTAGCATTCATTTCACACACTTAATAATTTGATAACCAAATCTTTTAAACAGTACAATCGCAGAAATTAAATCAAAATATCAATACTAGGGGCGCCTGGGTGGCTCAGTGGTTAAGCCTCTGCTTTCAGCTCAGGTCATGGTCTCAGGGTCCAAGGTCTTAGGCTCTCTGCTCAGCGGGGAGTCTGCTTCTCCATCTCTCTCTCTCTCTGCCCACCTCTCTGCCTACTTATGATCTCTGTCAAATAAATAAATAAAATCTTTTAAAAAATTATCAATACTAACTAGTCTTTGGATCTAGGAGAGCAGTTCTCAAAATGTATTGACAATCCCTGAGACCATTTCAGGGGATCCAGGAAGTCAAAACATTTTCATAATAATACCTGTTATTTGATTTTTTACTCTTATCTTCTCAGAAGTATACAGTGGAATTTCCCAGAGGCTGTATGACATGTGATATCATAACAGATCAATGCAGATATTATAGATTTATAAAATGCAAAACAATACAATCTTCTAATTTTTAATTTGGAAATACAGCAATTTTTCATTAAAATATATGGCTAATGTTAATGTCATAGAGTTATTACTGTCAACATTAAGGAATTTATGTATGACTTGTCAATTTTCATTTCTAATAACATAAATGCCAATTTCTATAATCAACATGAAAAAGCTTTTTGGGGCCTTCAAATTTTAAATGTGTTAAGGAGTTCTGAGAACAAAAAGCTTGAGAACTGCTTGATATAGACCAATTATTTTCAAATTATGTTTCTTGGAGCTCTAAGTTTCTCTGGTGGCGTCACTCTGAGAAAGAGAATGAGTGGATGAGTGGAAGGTTAAAACAGACAGGGCTTTGAGTCTCATACATCTATCTCCCCTTTCCTCCAAATTTATATATAAATTTTTTATTAATTATTGTTGTGAACATATAATGTATTATTTGCCCCAGGGGTACAGGTCTGTGAGTCATCAGGCTTACACATTTCACAGCACTCACTATAGCACATACCCTCCCCAATGTCCATAACCCAACCACCCTCTCCATACTATATATCAATTTTTTAAAAAGATTTTATTTATTTATTTGTTAGAGAGAGAGAGAGAGAGCGAGCACAGGCAGACAGAGTGGCAGGCAGAGGCAGAGGGAGAAGCAGGCTCTGTCAAGCAAGGAGCCCGATGTGGGACTCGATCCCAGGACGCCAGGAACATGACCTGAGCCAAAGGCAGCTGCTTAACCAACTGAGCCACCCAGGCGTCCCTATATCAATTTTTTAATGTATGGTTTCAATTTATACATGGGCTCCTCTTCAAAGTTAAAAAACATTGATTCATTGGGTAAGTATTTCTCTCCAAGTATTTCCAATGTGCTAGTCACTAGGAATATAATTGAGTAAAGAATGATATATTCCCTTCCTTCATAAATTTTATTCTATGGGGAAACATCAATCAATCACACAGATAAAGGTAAAATTACAACTTTATTAAGGTGAGATATATATATAGTCTTACGAGAGTATGCAATAGGAGTATTAAACATAGTATTAGGGATGCTTCCTCAAGTTGTGATAACTGAACACTTAAAGGAAATACGGGAATTAACTGGGGGGAATGAAGAGGGTAGTTACAGGAATAAATAGAGTGAATGTGAGGAGAGCAATTCAGAACTAATTACAGTAATTAAGAATTAGAAATAACATATCCAGGGTAGTAGCTATGGAGATTCAGAGCAATGAACAGATTCAAGAGATGACCCGGAAATAAAAGCAGTAAGACTTTGGTAATGTTCTCCAGCACTCTCCCCGCCCCCAGCACCCACCAAGGGTGACACCATCCTGATTTCTGACAGTATATTTTAGTTTTGCCTTGCACAGATATACTTAAGGAAATCAATTTCTAGCTCAACTTCCACAGGTGCCCTTTCCCAAAATTGATATGCCTAATAACAGTCCATTTTATAAAAGAAAGGCTTACCTTTCACCCAAGTAAAACCTTACTACCATCCATTACACAGGGATAAACTTCTCCTGAGTACCAAAGAAGTAAAGTGGATTATTGTTTGGGGGAAGTTCCCTACGGTGATCAGTAAAGACACCTCAAATCCATCTTTCTTCATTTTATACTTTTTTGCTAAGGCTGAAGTCCAGAGTTAGAAACAGGACATGTTGGTCTATGTTGGGATATTCTGAATTCCAAACAGAAGATGCCATATAAATTAGTGACCTTGATTCTTTAAGAAGCAACTTGAGTATTGGGGTGTCTGGGTGGGTCAGTCAGTTAAGTGTCTGACTCTTGGTTTTGGCTCAGGTCTTGATCTCAGGGTCGAGAGATAGAGCTTTGCATCGTGTTCAGTATGGAGTTTGCTTGAGATTCTTTTCCCCTCCCTCTCCCTCTGCTCCTCCCCGGCTCCTTGCCACCCCTCGACATCCCCCACTCTCGAGTGTATGTTTTCTCTCTCTCTCAAATAAATAAATAAAATCTTTAGAAAAGCAACTTGAGTATTTTGCAGGACTACTAAAATTTTCTAAAGATATTGAATAAAACTGAAATGGAGAAAATTTACAAGATTTACTCAGTAAAGTAATTTAACTTAATTATATCAAATCTTTTTTTATTTTATTATTTAAGATTTTTTAATTTATTTGACAGAAAGAGAGATCACAAGTAGGCAGAGAGGCAGGCAGAGAGAGGAAGGGAAGTAGGCTCCCCGCTGAGCAGAGAGCCCAATGTGGGGCTCGATTCCAGGACCCTGAGATCATGACCTGAGCTGAGGGCAGAGGCTTTAACCCACTGAGCCACCCCCAAGTTCTTTAGCTACTCAAGATGGGCTTTCATCCCCCTTACTCCACCAAAACATCTTTTAACAAGTTCACCAATGAATCCTTTCTGCTAAAATGTTCAATTTTCCATCTCCATGATTTGACTTAACAGACATGGTTTCCTTTCACTGGATGTTCCTTCCTGGTGCGTTGGTTCCTCTTTCTCAATCAGAGCTCTAAATATTGCAGTACCCTGAGTCCCAGTCCTGGGATTTCTTCTCTTCTCTGTCTTACTATCTCTTTAAGTAACTTTATCCAGTCCCAAAGATTCGAGTATTACCTGTATTCTGTTGACTTCTAATTTTTCTCTCTCTTAGGGATGGAACCTTACTTAGCTCTACATGTCTCTTACTTAGCTCTACCTATTCAAGAGCTCCATTTGGATATGTCGTATGCACCTTAAAATCATCATAGCCAACACAGAAGTATTGTTTTTCCTCTGTGGCAGTGACTGCTAGCTGACTCCAATAGCCACACTTCACTTATTTGGTAATAGAATTCCCCAATTTTGGGGCACCTGGGTGGCTCAGTGGGTTAAAGCCTCTGCCTTCAGTCCAGGTCATGATCCCAGGGTCCTGGGATCGAGCCCCGCATTGGGCTCTCTGCTCAGCGGGGAGCCAGCTTCCCCCTCTCTCGCTCTGCCTGCCTCTCTACCTACTTGTGATCTCTCTCTGTCAAATAAATAAATAAAACCTTAAAAAAAAAAAGAATTCCCCAATTTTAACTGGGCGGATATTTTCCAGGATGAACATCAATGACATCTAGCCTCCTTTTTTTTTTTTTTTTAAGATTTTATTTATTTGACACACAGGAAGAGATCACAAGTAGGCAGAGAGGCAGGCAGAGAGAGAGGGGAAGCAGGTTCCTCACCAAGCAGAGAGCCCAAGGCAGGGCTCGATCCCAGGACCCCGAGATCATGACCTGAGCTGAAGGCAGAGGCTTTAACCCACTGAGCCATCCAGGTACCCCAACATCTAGCCTCCTTTGGGTATGGTCGTGTTACCAAGTTCTGGCTAACAGAATGTGAATGGAAGGGAGATATACAACTTCCAGGACAAACCCTAAATGAACAGGTAGGCCCTCCATGTTTCCTTCACCACCTCCTCTCAGGCTGGAGCACTAACCCAGTGAGTATCATGGTGACCTTTGACAATGAAGAGGACAACACCGGGTGGACAACAGCAGTTTGAGAAACACTGCTCTATGGGTCAGTGGGGCAACAAGTTAGTTTGAGTTCTGAATACCTAAAGCAAGCCTTTCAGCCGTGCTTATATTTTTTAACTGTTACCTGAAAGAGAACTTAAGTCAATCTGGGTTAAGCCACTGGAGTCTGTCTCCTTATTCCAGCAAGTTAACCTGTATCTTAACTGATTGCTCCCAATCTGTTCCTTCTCATTGGTCATTTTCCTTACCATCAACTTTTCCCATCTCAATTTCAATCCTCAACCATCCAGTGGCTAAGGCCCCAAAACTAGACTTAAGTCTTGTTTTCTCTCTTCCCTTCCATTCACTGTCAGGCCATCTTTGTGGCCAGTTGGCTTTACCTCCAACATATATCACAAATCTAATCTTTTCTAATTAATGTTGCCACCCTTTGCCAAAGAGATTAGCACCTCTTCTCTGGACCCCAGTGGCTTCCTAGCTTCCTACCTTCCTTCTTGATGCACACAGTTCATCTTCCATAAAGCAGCCAGAGTGAGACTTTAATTTTTTTTTAAGATTTTATTTATTTGGCAGAGAGAGAGAGAGAGAGATCACAAGCAGGCAGAGAGGCAGGCAGAGAGAGAGGGAAGCAGGCTCCCTGCTGAGCAGAGAGCCAGATGTGGGGCTCGATCCCAGGACCCTGAGATCATGACCTGAGCCGAAGGCAGAGGCTTAACCCACTGAGCCACCCAGGTGCCCCTAGAGTGAGATTTTAAAACCATAAATCAAATCATATATCTCTCATCCTCTGTCCCAAGGGCTTTTATACTCATAATAAAACTCGAATTCTTTATTTTGGAGTTCAAGATCCTCTAAGACGTAGACCTACCTCATTTCTTTTGTTTGAGAGAGAGAGAGAGACAGAGAGAGAGCTCTTGCATAAGTGCATGAGTTGAGGGGGCGGTGCAGAAGGGGAGGGAGAGGGAAAGGCAGACTGCAACCTGAGCCTGATCCCAAGGCTGGGTTCACTCTCATGACCCTGAAATCATGACCTGAGCCAAACTCAAGAGTTGGGTCGATTAAGCGACTGAGCCACCCAAGCACCCCTCTAGACCATACTTGATACTCATACTGACCTCAACTTATACAGGTCATTTGGCCTTATTCTGGTCCCTTGAAGATGCCAATTATGCTTCAGTCTCATGTCCTTTGCACTTTCTTTCTCTTGGAAAACTGCCCAGATCTTTGCATAGCTGCATCATCAAATCTCACCCCAAATATCATCTCTCTCTCTCTTTTTTTAAGATTTTATTTATTTGACAGAGATCACAAGCAGGCAGAGAGGCAGGCAGAGAGAGAGAGGGAAGCAGGCTCCCTGTCAAGCAGAGAGCCCGATGCGGGGCTTGATCCCAGGACCCTGGGATCATGACCCAAGTCGAAGGCAGAGGCTTAACCCACTGAGCCACCCAGGCGCCCCATCTCTTTTTTAAAAAGACTATTTATTTATTTGAGAGAGGGAGAGTATGAGCAGGGTGGGGAGGAACAGAAGGAGAGGGAGAAGCAGACTCCTTGCTGAGCAGGGAGCCTGATTCGGGGCTCGATCCCAGGACCCTAGGATCATGACCAGAGCCAAAGGCAGACAATTAACCTACTGAGCCACCCAGGTGCCCCTTCAAATATCACCTCTTCAGAAAGCTCTTTCACCATTATTTTTTAACTTCACTTTAGCAGTTAGTTCCTGAAATATTAGCTTATTTGTTAGCTCTTGTATTTGTCTTTCCCTGGTAAATACCATACAAACTTCTTGAGGACAGGGACTAAAAACAAATGGCCTTATTACAAGAATTCATGTTTTCTGAAGACCATTAAGCCTATTATGTGAAGAATTAATATTTATCCTATTAACAATTGTGATCCAAGTCCTTGCAAAGTAATAATCCCACCTTTATTCCTTATTATAACAGCGTGTTTTTGTTTCCTTGGCATGCTTTACTATTTCTTTTCCTTCCTCTCCTTCCCTTTTCTTTGTTTCCTTTTTCTTTCTTTCTCCTTCCTTCTTCTTCTTCCTTTTTTTTTTTTTTTTTTTAAACATAGAGCCTTCTCATGAACTGAACAGGCTTCTTTTATGGCCATCCATGAAGAAGGATGACATCTCCCTTCCTCATCACCGTAAGAAAAAATTGAGAAAATAAAGAAGCATTATTTTTAAGCATCAGGAAAAACCGTGAAGTATCACTATTAAAAATAACTCTACTGCAGAAGAATATAAGATTTCACCTAATTCCCTGCCCATATATAGAAATCAGCTAGTATAAAGGAAACTATTTACACTTTTGTTCAGTTTTTCATCTCTAGAACTAAACACAAGATTTAGCATTCTTTTTAAAAAAGATTTGTTGATTTTAGAGAGAGACCGTGGGGGGGGGAGGGGCAGAGAGAGAGAGAGAGAATCTTGAGCAGACTCCCCACTGATCCCAGAGCCTGAGGTGGGGCTGGATGGGGCTCTCAGCGGGGCTGGACCTAAGCTTGATCTCACCACCCAGAGATCATGACCTGAACAGAAATCAAGAGTCAGACATTTGACCAACTGAGGCACCCAGGTGCCCCAAGGCATAGCATGCTTAATGCCAAGAGTTCTTACCCTTAGCTGCTACTGGAATTACCTGTAGATGCTTAGGTCAAACCCTATACCACGATCTCTGAGGTGTGGGGCCAAAGCACGAGGTTTTTAAAGCTCTCAAAGTGCTGCCAACGTTGAGAACTATTAGTCTAATTAGTTTGCTCTTTAGCTTTTACTGCAATGCACTTATTTACCTATTAGTCAAAATGTATTTGCTTTCCAGTTTACTTTTCAAGGATTTTAAAATATTGATTGGACACTGACATTCTATTTAAAGTTTTAATCTTTTTTTTAAGATTTTATTTATTTATTTGACAGAGAGACAAAAAGAGAGGGAACACAAGCAGGGGGAGTGGGAGAGGGAGAAGCAGGCTTCCTGCTGAGAAGGGAGCCCAGTGTGGGACTCAGTCCCAGGACCCTGGGATCATGACCTGAGCCGAAAGCAAACGCTTAACTGACTGAGCCACCCATGAGCCCCTAATGTTTTAATCCTTAATGTTTTTCTTATGCCAGACTCTGGCCTAAATGTGTCATTGTCCATTCTTAGTACAGTGAATTCTTTCCAACAGGAATTCAATGGAAGTGCCCCCCTAAATACCCAGTTTCTGTACAACTTAAGGTTTTGAAAAGGGAGAGAGAGAGAGAGAGAGTGTGTGTGTGTGTGTGTGTGTACCCGTGTGTGGTGGGATGGTGAGGGCCTTTATACACAGTATTTATTTAGGACTTAACATTTTTACAAACATTTCATTTGCTTTTTACTTGAGCATTTTCTAAAGCCGTACCATATTTGATAAGTAAATGAGGAAACTAATGCTCCGAATTAAGTAGGCAGTCCAACGGTTACATAATTTGTTTTCCTTAGTATATGCTGCTCAAAATACCATTAGTCATTTAGTTGTCAAAACTAATATTCACACAGTTCCACAAGAAGGGAACTAACATATTGAATGCAGAAGGAGAAATATAACCCGGGGCACCTGGGTGGCTCAGTCGGTTAAGTGTCTGGCTCTTGGTAATGATATTGGAGTCAGATCAAGCCCAGTATGAGGCTCCCTGCTCAGTCCACAGTTCTGCTGGAGAGTTTCTCTCTCCCTCTCCCTCTGCCCCTCCCTACTGTCTCTTAAATGAATAAATAAAATCTTAAAAAATAATAATATTAACCCAGCCTTCTTTTAAGCCAACTATTGAAGAGATTTGCAAAAATGTAAAATATGCGAGTCTCCTAAGTTTTCATTTTGGAAAATAGCTTTTTCATTAAAACCTTCATGTTAACATGTATTGGGTATATTGTTATTTTAAAATACTTAATGCTTTTAAGTGTTCTAATTTTGGGTATAGTATATATTGATAGATAAAACAATGCATATAAACAAAAATTCTTTGGGGTCTCCAAACCAGAAAGTTTGAGAATCACTATAAGCTATATGCTATAAACTATATGTTATCTTTTAGATGTAAGAAAAGCTACAGATCTGAATGAATTACTTACCTTAACCTTAAGCCCAGCTCACACAAAGCTACTTGAACACTGTTCCCCCAAGGCTAAACACTATAAGCAATGCTAAATATTTTTACTGCACATGAGACAATTATTACAATTACATGACTACAGGTCATGATCTCAGGGTCCTGGGATGGAGCCCCGCAACAAGCTCTTTGCTCAGCAGGGAATCTGCTTCTCCCTCTGTGCTCTGCCCCTCTCAAATAAACAAATAAAATATTAAACAACAACAACAACAACAAAGTAGAAGACTTTTCCCATAATGCTGAATCTGCTATGTAGTACTTGTGCTCCATGAGAAATTCTGCTCAGTTCTTCAAAATGAATAAAAACAATGCCATTCAAATCCATTCATCATCAAAACATAGCCTGAGTGTCTGAGGTTATGAGCAGTGTGGGAACCAAATATTTAAGAAGTAATAAGGCCTCTAGTATTGCAGGGGTTATAAGTATTTTTTTCTCATTCCTAAATTTCCTGGAAATAAGCAGAGTCTTATAAAAGGAATATGATTTTTTAAAAGATTTATTATTTTAGAGGGGACAGGGCAGAAGGAGAGGGAGAGAGAATCCCAAGCAGACGCCCCACCAGCGCAGAGCCCAAAGCACAGCTCAGTCTCACATCCCTGAGATCACAACTTGAATGGAAATCAAGAGCTGGATACTCAACTGACTGAGCCCTCCAGGCACCCCAGGAATATTCTTTTTTGACATGAAAGCTGCTTTATTCTTAAAACTACACATAGGGGCACGTGGGTGGCTCAGTGGGTGAAGCTTCTGTCTTTGGTTCAGGTCAGTATCTCAGGGTCCCCAGATTGAGCCCCACATTAGGCTCTCTGCTCGGCAGGGAGCCTGCTTCCCCTTTTCTCTCTGCCTGCTTCTACGCCTACTTGTGATCACTCTTTCCCTGTCAAATAAATAAATAAAATCTTAAAAAAAAAAAAGCTACACATATTATTCTTCATCCCTATCTATTCCCTGCTTCCCAAACATCTTCCACCTCCCTTTCACAAGACGTCTTAATTTGGCATCAGATGGTTTAAAATGTTTTCTGTAACATAATTCTGAATAACACCCATTTTATTTGTTTTTTTTGTTTTGTTTTTTGTTTTTTAAAGCTTTTTAAAAGTTACTTATTTGACAGAGAGATCACAAATAGGCAGAGAGGCAGGCAGAGAGAGAAGGGGAAGCAGGCTCCCTCCTGAGCAGAGACCCCCATGTGGGGCTCGATCCCAGGACCCTGAAATCATGACCTGAGCCAAAGGCAGAGGCTTAACACACTGAGCCACCCAGGCGCCCCTGAATAACATCCATTTTAAAGCAGAAATACACAGTCAAAATGTCTATTTGTATGAGAAAAGATACGCAAAGTTAAGTTGCCCAGGGGAAAAGATCACTTTGATAACTCCAGTTTTTAAAAATGTGAGCAGGATAATCTCAGTTGGTGTTTATGGAACTTCTTGGTGGCAAGAAAAATCGACTCTTAAAAACAGATTTGGAACTGAGACAACTATCAGATGAAATGGCAGGAAGCAAAACAACTTATGAGAATTCTACTTTCTGAGAGGAAAACCAATATTGCAGAACCATTTAATGAAAACTTAGTTTACAGGGGTCCAGGTATCTACTGACATTCATGACAAACTTTAGATTGAAATCATTAATTATCTCCAGAAAATTATATGTTTCACACATTTGGTATTTTAAAGAACACTTAAGTATCACACAGACATTGGCCCATGCCAGGGCAATTTTACTATTTTTACGTGTATGTGGGGATTAATGACCTTTGGTATCTGGGTGCATTCCAGGTCACAAGACAAAAGCAGATCTTTACTTATGTGTGTGTTCATACAGTTACACATCTTGCCCCCTTGAAGCAACATAGGCCTGCTCAAATACATAATTAACATTATTGAATATTATTCCTTCAAAGCATAGGTCTATTAACCCTGTATTCTAGGAAGAAATTAGAAAAAAAAAAAAGTAAAGAAATGTAATTGTGATCTAATCTCCTAGAGATTCTCAGAATCCCTACTTCTGAATATTGCCCCCCACCGCTACTACATACATATTTTCCTTGTAACTTAAAGTTCTCTCTATGGAAGGTCTTCGGTTAGGGGTAAAAGGTCTTACAAATAAACCGTTTAATAAAGGATGTAAACAATCTACTAAGCAAAAGATTCATTTCCCCAAAAAAGTCAAACAGAAAACAATACATTACTAATGTTTTCTATTTATTCATTAATAAAAAGTGCATAGTACAAGCCCTTTTTCCCAGTCCAAGTACTCAGTAAAAGATTACAACAAACCCTGGATGGCACAGACATGATTTGTTTGGCATGATTTAAACATTGAAAAACAGCAATTCATACTTAGTACATCACATGAGCACTTTCGCTTTTAACAAAGTAATCATCAGACATGGTTAACAAATACATATGCTCTTCATTTAGAAATATCATGTTAAGACTAAATCTACTATTGCAACAACAAAAATTTAACCCCTTATGTGTAAACTCTTCGTTTCTCCTCAAGCTGCTGTTTTGTGTCTGAAGCTGATAAGCTGGTCAAATTTTAGCATGTTTATTTAGAGTGACAGGCTTTAATTCAGAGTGATACATTTCCAAGGTTCCTTTGAAAAATAAAAGAATTCAGTCATTCTATAAACACTATCACATCACATACCACGATGACACTAAAAGTAACCATGGACTAGCTGAACCTAATAGTTACTTTAGAAAATCTCTGCAAGTTTATTTAAAATATGACTTGCTGGCCATGGGATAGTGCTTGGATAGATACATGATAAACTCTTTTACTATACACAGTTCCAATGTTAACTTTTTCCATATGGAAAGCAAGAAAACATTATTTTGCATAAGGGACATTACATGACTCTAAAACAAAATAAACTTAATATTATTTGTGGAATATTTAAGAGCCCAAAGTAATTAAAATATGAAGGTTTATCTTTCCTTTTTCTGGATTATTTAAAAATGAATGTAGCCACAGTTCCGGTGAATGTAAGCCAAGTAATGAGTTAGAGTGTGCTCAATAAAAAGGCCACATGTAGAAGCTTTAAGAATTAAATAGAATAATATAAATTACTAGTTAGGTCAACAGGAATACTTTATAAGCAGTAGTATGCAGTCTTTCTCAGGAATGCAGAGAAATTTTACAAGCAAAAAACCCCCAAAACTAAGTATTTCTCTAGGAACTTTTGTTGCTAATTAAATAGACGGTCCATATAGAAAAGGTTAATATACTAGATGTACTGTCAATTAAGTGTATGTGACAGAAAGGAATAACCTGGAATAAGAATCTAGATTTGTAGGTCTCTAGCCAACTAACACTAGACACTGTGTTTCCTCGTCAAGGCCAAGTGGCTTCAACCAAACCCAATTCTCAATTATTTGTGAGCCACAGATTCAGTGAATGCATCAGCATCTTTGCCAGAGGTTGGCTTTCTAGCAGCGTAGAGAACAGACTGCTAGGATGTATGTGCAACCCTTCAAAGTCCAGGGGCCAAGGGCAGCAAAAGGAATGCTTATAGAGATTTAATTCCAACCCAGGCCATCCCTGCCCTTTCTGCATTGAATACTCTAACAGCTGTAAAGCTGGGAACGCTTCCAGCAGGCCACAGCAAGAGAAAGACTGAAATCTATGGTGCTCACTTATCTAAGATTTGACTTACCTGTATTATGATACCCCTCAATTAGCACATGTAATTAAGAATAGATGATACTATGTCAAGAAGTTGAGCTCAAAGCTAAGATCCACAGAAGAAATGCAAGCAGTCAATATTGGATTATATAATGAAATGAAGCCCTTAAAAAGTTTATGGCCTAAAATGTAATCATAATAAAGGAGGAAAAAATACCCTAGGAGCATCACACAATTGTATCAGAGACTCTATTAAACAGTACAATGATATAGAGAAGTTTATTAATTCATACAAGTAATTTCTCAGATCGATACAGTGAAAAGCTAGACTGATCTGGGGGGAAAATCCTTACATCGATAGCAAAATATCTTCTAGCCCCCATAAACCATCTGTAACCACTTGCTAAGAAAAAATTCCATAACTACATAGGTCATGCCAGACTTCTATTTATGCCATTTGTATTCACTTTCTTTCAAACCGAGCAAAACAATGCAACCTTTTACTTTTTATACATTTCAAAATTTTACTTAAAATAATGCTCCTCTCCACCCCAATCCATCTTATCACTAAAAAAGAATGAGATAAGGGGTGAGAAAAAGATCCTTGATTGCTTTTTCATTTTCCTCTTTTTCCCTTGGAGTAAACCATCAAATATTTTCTGAAGTCAGAAGGGTAACACAAGACTCAATTTTTTCTTCACAGAAAAAAATAGGCTAAATAAGTAAACAGCATTCAAATGTCAGTAACCAAATAGGCCCCCAATACAGCTTTCAGAGAGTTCCATTTAACAGGGAAGTGTTAGAACAGAAAAGGTTCCTGAGAGGCACCCATTTAACAAATAAATTATAGCTTAAATTATTACTGTAGAATATACCTGGCAAAGGCAGAAAGCATTGACTTTTTTCCTCCTTTCATGAACCTTATAAGGCTATAATGGACTGTAAATCACCCACCATACTTAAATCATGCTTATTTAAAGTTCTCCTAATATTAGACATTTTTGTGGGAATAAAAAACTTAGTAAACAACTATTTCATTTCTTCTCCCCTCTTTTTCTAGCCACAAAAGCCAGTTGTAGTGGATGACACAGATCTGTAAAATATTCCAAAGGCTGCCACAGTCCCAAGAACTAGAAAAAACTGCCACCCACAAATAAACTATTAAGGTAAATGTAAATACAGTGTGGTTCTAATTTTTTTTCATACAATCTCAGAGAACACCAAGTAACTGTATAAATACCTTATGAAAAAAAAGCAATTTTAAAAACCTATCAAAACTATTTAAAATATTTAAAGGCAGGATCTCAAATTTCCTTCAGTCAGGCCAGAAATCATCACAAAAAAATTATGATCACAGTTACAAATAGAATGAGTGGAATGTTTAAGTTTAGGATAACCAAAAAAGCCCATGTAAATTTTTTAATATAATCATTTACTCAAATATACTGTAAAAAGGAATGGTGATAACACAGGAAGCAAAAATAAGCTTGCGAGTGAAATTTCTAGAAGCTCATGAAAACAATACCATCCCATATTGCAGATGCAAAAGGAAAAACAGTCTAATGGGTTTAGAGTACTCTGGTCATCTTCGTTCATTTGGTCGTGCAAGGTGTTAACTATTTTCACTTCCCATATCACAAAGTTAGTCCACAGGAGGGGCTGGTGGATCTTGGCCCTGGCATTAGAAAGAGAGAAATTATGGAACCGACTTCTTGAATCCCAGTGCAACCAATCTAACACATAGTAAGAACTGAGTGGCATGACCCCCACCCTCCAATCCCTAATCATATACTTATTTGGACTTCTCATGTGCTGTTACACCAGGGAACGCTACATTGACACTATAATTACCAACGTTTGTCTCATTCCTCCCTGTGGTATGGAAGAAAGGAAAACTATGTAACAGTAAAATGATTTGGATGACACTGCTCTCCCTGACAGCTCCAGAGGTGACATTTACACCGATAAAGATGGCACCATCCCTCTGGCTCAAGGTGACTGAGCACATTACAAAGTGAGGGAGAGATTCTCGCTTCTCCCTACCGAAGGTCAATGAGGAAGCATGTGGCCCCTGTTGCTCCTGGCAGGCATTCTGTGACGACAAAGGGAGCCCACTTTGGAGTAAAGTTGATGGCTGAAGAAAGAAAGTAGGTCTTTGATGATATTGGTTTTTTTTTTTTAAGGTTTTATTTATTTATTTGACAGAGAGAGGTCACAAGTAGGCAGAGAGGGAGGAGGAAGCAGGTCCCCTGCTGAGCAGAGAGCCCGATGTGAGGCTCGATCCCAGGACCCTGAGATCATGACCTGAGCGGAAGGCAGAGGATTAACCCACTGAGCGACCCAGGCGCCCCCTCTGGTGATATTGTTAAACAATCCAAACACTAACCCTACTTCTCTGGATATCCTAATGTGTGAAGCAATAGAGCCACTTGTTTAAACCAGGTAGAGCTGATCACTGTTCCTTGCAAGAGAAAGTATGTGAACTCGAAGGGAAAGTTCAGAGCTTTTAGGAATCTTCAGGGAGATGACATTTATTTATTCTGACACGTTACAGGAGGTCCTGGTGGAGGCTGGTCAATTTTCTACTTGAAATATATTTTCTTGCTTACTCCTAGGGCAGTGGGCCTACTAGCCAAGAACTGCTGACCTATGATGAAACAGGGTTTAGGGGCTGTCATCTTAAATTTCTGTTCCTTTCGATGGCTTCTAGGCCGGCTTATTAAGTTGGATTTCTTTAGCTGCAAATGTTGAGGAAGTTGTTCTCTGATATGAAAGTAATAAAACTATACCTAGAAAGTAAGAAAAAACACCGAGGAGAAAGCATCTTACCAGGATAACTTATAAGCTGTTTTATGGATACCTTCTTCTCCAAGAGAAACAAAAAAAAAAAATTTAAGGCTTTTATATGGAGCTAATGATGCCTTCTTTCTTAAAGTCAGCATGGCTATGTATCTAAATGTTCCTTTCCTAAACAAACCAAAGCACTGACCAACTATCATTCCACATTTGCTTTCTCCCACGTAAGGAGTTAGTTTAACTCAACTTCTAATATTAGCAATACAAGATTATGGAAAAAAAGAAATTATTTTAGGAATTCCACATGGTGAAGGTTGGAGAAGGGAATCAGTGGGATAATTTGGTGTTCAACAAGTGAATTCATCATGTAAATATCTTTAAAGAAGTAATATCCAAGTCAAATAGATAAGAAAAAATATAGATACCCATTCTCAAAACAATTAAAAGGAATCCTTCCATGAAGTTACTGTTAAAGACAGCACCAAAAACTCCCTGTTGGGTCACTTTAAAAAATATGATTACTGTTTTATCTAGAAGGTTCTAAAATGGTAGTAATCTGGACTATCAAGATTTACTAACATGAATGATCCTACCTCTCCTTCGTCAGTTCAGTTGAACTATTATGCAGAAATGGAGGAGTTTAAGAGAAACTGGATGGGAAAACAAGAGGAAAAAGGTGAAAAAATTTCACCAGATAGGCTCAGGACCTCTATTGTATTTAATAGCTAGGAAAGAAGGGAAGAAAATGAAGTCGAGGGAAAAACATTTGAACTGTAGCTAGTGAGAGAATTTAGGAAGCTGACGGGACCAATTGTGAGGAACTGGGGAGTGGAAGACTGAGATTTGAGAAATACTGCTGTGGATTATTACAAATTGGATTTTTTTTTTTATATTAAGAAAGACTGGAATATGAGTGAAGATTGAAATGTGTTTTAAAATTCTCTTTGGGCTACTGGTCTGTGCTTTCTATGTAACTCCTTGAAGACTAAGCTATTTGGGGTTGTAAGATTTATAAGGACTCCACGGCAAGAACTTATTCTGTGAGTTAAATCTTCCTTTTGCTAATTCTGGTACTTCAGTCAAAATAAACTTCTCCCATTTCCAGGCCATACCCTTCCCCTATCCCAATGAATTTCTAATCCACAACACTTACATTATGAGGACTGGTTGGCTTGCCAGTTAGGTTGGATCCTCTTAGATTAGGAGGTCTCAGTAGAAACAAGATCACTGCAATAACCATCCAGGCCATCAAGATCATGGTAATACTGATGCCATTATCACCCGAGGGCCCTGGTACTAAAGACAAACAAAAAATATATTTGCAAAAAAACTGTAGCATGGTTATAACATTGTTAGATAATATAAAAAGAAATTCTAATGTTTAAATGCCAATTTCAAAAATTGTATCAATATTAAAAATTGTATAAATAATTTTAAGTGCAATTATGAAATACATCTTTAATTTCCTTTTCCTCTTGTGAGAAAATCTAAATGGTTAATGGTATAAAACAGTCATAGGACAAAACCTATATTACATAAGGATTTTAACCCACTGAGCCACCCAGGTGCCCTACATAAGGATTTTAATAGTCTAGTGGTTCTTAATATTTTGGTGTGATAGAATTCTTTGAGCATTTAGAAAAATTACGGATTCCTTCTACTCTAAGAATTCATGTATACACACTCAATTTTGCATATAATTTGGGAAGGTTCATGAATGCACAAAACCACCAATCCCTAGATACATTGAGATCTACAAAACCCAGATTAAGACCACCTGATATACAGTAAAAACACCCTACTTCAGGACGGGAAAATTCTGCATTTTAATTATAGAAGCAGCATGAAAAAATAACAGAGTATAAGGAAAAGGGATCATCAGGGTTGTATAATATATAAATGAATTTCATGATATTCTCAAACAAAGAGATAGTAATTTGGCCTTCTTTTTTTGCAAAAAGAAGTTGGATTCAGATCTAGATATTCTAAAGTCTATGCATTTATCTAAAGAAAAATGTCAGGGCTGTGTGTGTTGGTCTCTCCCAGCTGCCTGAGGCAGCCATATCTTATTTAATCCATTATAACAAGTACCTAGCCTAGTGTTTGGCCCACAGTATGAGCTTAACAAATTTCTGATAAATAAAACAAACATCATTGAGGTACATTAGAGAACTCAGTTGTTAAAAATTAAATTCAAGATTAAATTTCTAAAGAAAAACAGTATATCTACATGGTTACTAAAATAGTTCATCAAGACTGTAACTGTTTAGTTTAGTCTCCCCTCCTGGAGAAAAAGTAAAAGAAATCAAGACAAGAAGTCAAAACTAAGCTGATGCACCAAATTGGGGTACATGGGCCCAGGTCTCACTCCCAAGCAAGGGAAAGGATGGGTGGACTTACTGAGGCCAAAGGTTAGTGACCAAAGGGAACAACAGCCAAGCAAATTGCTGGGCTGGCCCAAGAGCAGGCTGGAGAGGAATGTGGCCTCTTGTCAAAGCCCCCATCACTTCCCCAGAAACAGAAGACACAGGACTCCAGGTCACCACAACTGTGTTATCACACAATGCATCAGTACTTTCTTCCTCTGTATCATACTCATTCCTTTCTTTGTTCTCTGCAACTATATTAAACATGCCTCCCTTGTAACAAAGACAATTTCTCCACTTCGCTTTGGATCTCTTGCAGAGATCTTGTCCATTATCCACTCTCTTAGGTGTTCAATACCCTTCCCCGTTGCAGCCATCCTGTAAATCACTTAAACACAATCAACTTTCCCTGCTTGGGGGAAAAAAAATCCCTCCCTCAAACCCTTTCCTTGCCCAGCTATCAAAGCCAACAGCTTAAGAAATGAGTACATTTCACTACCTCCCATTCACTCTTCAGGTGGGTACCCACCTCCATCCCACAAACAGCTCTTCAAAAGGTCGCCTATACATCTCCATGCTGCTAAGTCTCAAGGATAATTATAGAGCTCATTTTCCATGACCATTCTCTCCTTTTTAAAACACCTTCTTCCTTTGTCTTGCCTTACTACTGCCTCGTTTTCTTTCTTACACTTACAACTCCATATATGCTTGTTCTCCTCTTCCTGGCTTTTATTTACTTATTTTTATTATTTTTTAAAGATTTTTTTATTTGACAGAGAGAGAGAGTACAAGTAGGGGGAGCAGCAGGCAGAGGGAGAAGGAGAAGCAGATTCCCCGCTGAGCAGGGAGCCCGATGCGGTGCTCCATCCCAGGACCCTGAGATCATGACCTTTCATGACTGGAGATGCGGGGTATCTGAACTGACTTGGACTTGCTGAAATATTCAGAAACAGAGATGGAGTCACTGAAGGCTTTCTGTAATTATTTGCAGTCCCTTATGAAAAGATACTTCATAAAGTCTCAAGACGGGTATGCTACTCAAATTTCCTCAGACTATATGCATCGAATACAAACAACTGTAAGGAACAGCTTTTACAAAAACCTTTTTTTTTTTTAAGTTTTAGTTTTATTTAAGTAAGTCTACATCCAACATGGGGCCTGAACTCACTATCCTGAGATGAAGAGTCGCATGCATGATCTTCTGACTGAGCCAGCCAGGAGCCCTAAGGAGCAGCTATTTTAAAGTCAGTAAAGAGAGGTGAATAGGCTCTGGCCACTGTGTGTGTGTTTTTGTTTGTCTGTTTTTTTGCTTTGTTTTGTTTTAAGATTTTTATTTATATTTTTGACAGACAGAGATCACAAGTGGGGGGGGGGGAAGCAGGCTCCCCGCCGAGCAGAGAGCCCCACGAGGGGCTCGATCTCAGGACCCCGGGACCACAATCCGAGCCGAAGGAAGAGGCCTCAACCCACTGAGCCACCCAGGCGTCCCTTGTCTGTTTTTTTTTAAGTGAGTTTTTTTTTTCTTTTTTGAATTTATTTATTTATTTATTTGACAAAGAGAGAGAGAGATCACAAGTAGGCAGAGAGGCAGGCGGGGCGGGAAGGGGGCAGGCTGCCCGCTGAGCAGAGAGCCTGATGCAGGGCTTGATCCCAGGACCCTGAACTTATGACTTGAGCCGAAGGCAGAGGCTTAACCCACTAAGTCAGCCAGGTGCTCCACCACTGTGGTTTTCATTGTGATAACTTTTGGGCACTTACAAATATCAGGGGCACAATCACATGGGAGTTAAAAAATCTGTTCTCTTACTGTCTAGAAACTTTGTCTTAAGAGAGTAAATGCTTTTTACTCTATGGTCTGGAAAGACGTCAAATAAAATAATGTAAAAGGACTCTACATGAAAGTACAGCATTCTATTTTGCTTAAAGTTCAAGTCTTTAGTTACAAGCAATGTATTACAAATAGCTTACAAATGGAATATTCACAATAAAACCATTAACTTAGCTGGATACCAGGAAGATGAAAGAGTAGAGAGAGGGAGGCTCTAAGAGCCGGTGGATCCCAAAGGATTATTTCTATAAGTTGATACAGGTTTCCAGTGGAAAAGTAGAAACAGAACAACAGTGAATGTGGCGCAGTAGCACCAGGAGGTTTTCACTCCACAATTTTGGGGTTGTAGAGAATAATTACATTATCTCCAGCACAGCTACCTGTTTTCAAGGTGATTTACTCCAGAATTAAGTTAATGATAGAGCCGGTTTCCATATAACGCTTTATCTGAAAGGCAGTCTTTCGGAAGAGTGAGCAGACTTGCTCTGTACTGCTCTAGACAGCAAAACTATGGGTGAACATCACAATGAAGCAGAGGTTAGCTCAATATAAAGAATCATGTGGCAACTGAATCTGACAACACATTGCAGCTAAATTCTGCTACCACACAAACTAATGAGCTCCATATTCAATTAAATCATCTCAAATACATGCAACATGATACCATGGCAGGCACAATGGGTACTGTGATCTAATAAGAAATACAGATTTGGTTTTCATTCCAGTTCCTGGCACAGAAGTCCTAAAACCCTTGGAATTTCCTTAGAGACAGGAGAGAAATGTCACTTGTTGTTATTAATAATAAACCTGAGTCTATGCTAACGAGGTGACCTTGGTGGGCCTCTCAAGAGCCTCAGGATGGGGTCTGGTTGCCAGAGTTGGACCAGATAATTACAGAGCTGGAACTAACCTCCAGAGAGGAGAGGGGCTGGAGATTAAGTTAATCACCAATGACCAATGATTTAGTCATTCACGTCTACAGAATGGAATCTCCATAAAAACTCTAAACAATGGGGTTCAGAGAGCTTCCAAATTGGTGAATACTTAGGAATGCTGGGAAAGTGGCACACACAGAGAAAACAGGGAAACTCTGCAGCCCTCCACCACATACCTTGCCCTGTGCAACCCTTCTATCTGACTGTTCTTGAGTTGTATCCTTTATGATACACTTGTAATGTAAGTAAATCGTTTTCCTGAGCCACTCTAGCAAATTACTGAGAAGGGACTGTGGGGACTCTTAATTAATATATATTTTATGAAAACAGCAAAAACTCACTGGAGAAAGCTTAGAATACAAAGAAAAGTAATTCTATCGCCCACAGGAAACAACTGTATAAACTGTTTAAAAATACGGCTTTCAGACAGGATTTCTACCAATGCTGAAGGAAGCAGCGGAGAAAAACTGGCCAATATAACTAAATTAATACTTAAGCTCTAGAGTTTTATCTTTATATTTAGATTAAGAAAATGAAATCTCACTCAAAGAAATAAAGAGTATATTTGGTTTAAAGTTGGGCTGGCTCAAGTATCACAAATACCACAAATGTAATATATACTTGTTTTTCCATAAGGAGTTCAGTAAGATTATTTTCAACAAGAAGAACAGGTTTTAGCTTAACCTGCTAGGGGATAATTTTGAGCTGCTTGTCACGGGGCATAGTGTAGATCAATGAATGCTACTGAGAAAACACCACAAAGAAATCAAGACTGGAGGAACCACCACCCAGTATCTCAACAATCTAACACAAAGTCCGCACATGACCATTACCTTCTTGTTCAGAGGCTGCACCAGTGGACAATGATCTGACAAAATTTCTACTTTGAGCGAAGGACTGTACTAGCTCCTATTTCTTTAAGTTGTTGTATTTATAGAATTTAATGGGACATCCGGTTTACACAGCAGTAACAATAATTAATAATGCAATGAAAGTCCTTCTATAATAGCACTTACTGTATTTAGTGTCAGGTTAGTAAGTATAAGCAACTAGCCTATTAATAAATGTGATTTGGTAATATGCCAAAAGCCTTAAAATGTACATAAAATGTAGCAGGGGGAGTTAAAATGTTGGGATTTAGAATGGGATCACACTTTAGTTGTTATCAACTTAAAACAGACTCTTCTAAGTTGTTTTAGGTAAAAATCATGGTAACCACAAAATTAAAACCTATAGTAATACACAGAAGATAAAAAGAAAGAAATATAAGCATAACACTAAAGAAAGTCATTAAACCACAAAGGAAGAAAGCAAGAGAAGAAAGGAACAGAAAGGGACTACAAAAACAGCCAGAAAACAATGAACACAATGGCAACAAGTATATATATATATACCCATCACTAATTATTTTAACTGTAAGCAAACTAAATTCTCCAATCAAAAGACACAGAGTGGTGGGGTGCCTGGATGGCTCAGTCAGCATGTGACTTTTGATCTCAGGGTCATGAATCCGAGCCCCACACTGGGTGCAGAGCTTACTGGGGGGGAGGGGGTAGCACAGAGTGGCTGAGTGGATTAAAAAAACAAGACCTATCTATATGCTGCCTGTAAGAGACTCACTTCAAATGTAATGACATATACAGACTGAAAGTGAAGGCACAGAAAAAGATCTTCCATGCAAACAGAAACCAAAAGAAAGCTGGAGTAGCTATACTCATATCAGATAAAATCAATTTTAATACAAAGACTGTAAGAGACAAATAAGGGCATTACATAATGAAGGGGTAAATCCACTAGGAGGATATGACATTTGCAAATATTTATAGCAACACCTAATATATAAAGCAAATATTAACAGACCTAAATGGAGAAACAGACAGCAATACAGTAATAGTAGGAGACTTTAATACCTCACTTACATCAGTGGACAGATCACCTAGACAGGAAATCAATATGGAAACATCAGCCTTAAATGACACAGCAGACTAGATGGACTTAACTGTATATACAGAACATTCCAGCCAAAAGCAACACAAGCACATTCTTCCCAAATGTACACAGAACATTCTCTAGAACAAATCAGATGTTGACAACAAGACAAGTCTTACTAAATTTAAGTGTACTGAAATCATACTAAGCATCTTTTCCGACCACAGCAACATAAAACTAGAAGTCAATTATACAAAAAAAGCTGGAAAATTCACAAATATGTAGAGATTAAGCACGCTACTGAACAGCCAGTGGATTAAAGAAAAACAATTTTTTTTAAAGACAGTATTCACCCACTTTTATTTTATTTATTTATTATTATTATTATTATTTTTTTTTTTAAGATTTTATTTATTTATTTGACAGGCAGAAATCACAAGTAGGCGGAGAGGCAGGCAGAGAGAGAGGGGGAAGCAGGTTCCCTGCCAAGCAGAGAACCCCATACGGGGCTCGATCACAGGACCCTGAGACCATGACCTGAGCCGAAGGCAGAGGCTTAATCCACTGAGCCACCCAGGTGCCCCTATTTATTATTTTTTAAAGTAGGCTCCACACCCAACATGGGGCTGGAACTCAGGACCCTGAGATAAAAAATTACATGCTCTACCAACTGAGCCAGCTAGGCGCCCCAGAAAAAAATTTTAGAGAACCCCAAAATATCCCAAAGCAAACAAAAATGGAAATATAACACCCAAATTTAGGGGATGCTGCAAAAGCAGTTCTAAGTGGGAAGTTCAGAGTGATAAATGTCTACACCTCAAGAAATAAGAAAAGTCTCAGTCTAATTTCATACCCCAAAAGCTAGAAAAAAAAAAAAAAAAAAGAACAAATGAAGCCCAGAGTCAGTAGATACAAGGAAATAACAAAGACTAGAGTAGAAATAAATGATACAGAAATTTAAAAGGTAACAGAAAAGATCAATACTGAGTCTCTGAAAAGATAAACAAAAGTGACAAACATTTAGTCAGACTAACCAGAAAAAAGAGGGACAAGACTCAGCTAAAATCAGAAATGAAAGAGAAGATGTTACAACTGACAGTACAGAAATATAATGGATGATAATAGACTAGTATGAATCATCATATACCATATTCTTGGTATATAATCATATACCAAGAAATGAATAAATTCCTAGAAACATGCAGCCTACCATAAAACAGAAAATCTGAATAGACTGATAACTGGTAAGGAGAAGAATTAGTAATGAAAAACCTCCCAACAAACAAAAGTCCAGGACCAGATGGCTTCACTGGTGAGTTCTACCAAACATTTTTTTTTAAAGATTTTATTTATTTATTTGACAGAGAGAGCCAGAGAGCACAAGCAGGCAGAGCAGCAGAAGGAAAGGGAGAAGCAGGCTCCCCACTGAGCAGGGAGCCTGATGCAGGGCTTGATCCCAGGACCCTGGGATCATGACCTGAGCTGAAGGCAGACGCTTAACCAAGTGAGCCATCCAGGCACCCTCTACCAAACATTTTAAAAAAGAATTAATAACAATACTTTCCAAACTCATCCAAAAATAGAAGAGGAGTTCACACTACTAAACTCTTTTTATAAAGCAATCATTACCCTGATATGAAAACCAACAAGGATGCCACAAGAAAAAAAGTTACAGGCTAATGTCCCTTATGAACACAGATGCAAAAATACTCACCTAAATATTAGCAAATGAAATTCAACAATTCATTAAAAAGATCATACATCATGATCAGTGGGATTTACTCTAAGGAATCTAAGGCTGATCTAAGGCTGGCTCAACATCCACAAATCAGTCAATGTGATCTACTACATTAACAAATTAAGGCTAAAAAACATGATTATTTCAACAGATTATAGGAAAAGCATCTGACAAAACTAAACATCCATTTATGACAAAAACTCTCCACAAAGTGGAAATGTCCCTCAACATTATAAAGCCTATAGACAGAGACAGACAGCACAAGCAGGGGGAGTGGCAGGCAGAGGGAGAAGCAGACTCCCCGCTAAGCAGAGAGCCCCATGCGGGGCTCGATCCCAGGACCCTGAGATCATGACCTGAGCTGAGGGCAGACATTTCACCAACTGAGCCACCCAGGCACCCCAAACTAAAAGACTTCTGCACAGCAAAGAAAACAATCAACAAAATAAAAAGGTAACCTACTGAATACAAGAAAATATTTGTTCTTTAAACAAAGATGGGGTGCCTGGATGGTACAGTCAGTTAAGTTGGTTTCAGCTTAGGTTGTGAGCTCAGGGTCATGAGATCAAGCCCTGCGTCGGGTTCCACACTCAGCACAGAGTCTGCTTTGGACTCTCTCTCCCTTTCTCTCTGCTCCTTCCCACTTAGCACGTGTTCAATCTCTAAAATAAATCTTAAAAAAAAAAAAAGAAAACAATTTGCAAATCATATAAGGGTGTTAATATTCAAAATATATAAAGAACCTATACAACTCAATAGCAAAAAACAATCCGATTAAAAAATCATCAGAAGACTTGAATAGGCATTTTCCCAAAGAATATGCAGATGGCCAACAGACCAAAATCACTAATCATCAGGAAATGCAAACAAAAGCATAATGAGATATCATCTCATACCTGTTAGAAAGTCTATCACCCAAAAGGTAGGAAATAAGTGTTGGTGAGGCTACCCTTATACACTGTGGGTAGGAAGATAACTTGGTGCAGCCACTATGAAAGACAGTATGTAGGTTTCTCAAAAAATTTAAACAAGAATTACCATTATATGATCCAGCAATTCTACTTCTTGGTTTTTTAGAAAGAAAATGAAAACATTAATTCAAAAAGATACATGCACGCCCATGTTCAATGCAGCACTATTTATAACAGCTAAGAACTGGAAACAATGTAAGTGTCCATCAAGGAATGAATGGATAAAGAACTTGCAGTGTACATATATAAGAGATTATTTTTCAGCCACAAAAACAATGAAATTTTGCCATTGCGACAACATGGATGGATGTGAAAAAAGCAAGACAGAGAAAGACAAATGCCATATTACCTCACTTATAGGTAGAATCTTACAAAACAAAACAAGCTCACAGACACAAAGAAACTACTGGTGGTTGCCAGAGGGAGGTAAAGGGTGGGAGAAAGTGAAGGGGAAGGAAAAGGTAAAAAAACAACTTAAAAATGTGCATACAAAGGATGCTTGTTCAACTATTATTTGTAATAGCAAAAAATATACCAGCAGCCTAAGATTTCAACAAAAGGAAATAATTTAAACACTGGTATATCCTGGGGTGCTTGGGTGGCTAAGTCAGTTAAGCATCCAACTCTTGATTTCTGCTCAGGTCATGAGGTCACAGTCATGAGATCAAGGCCCACGCCTGGCTCCACACTCAGTGAGGAGACTGCTTGAGATTTTCTAGCCCTCACCCTCTGACCCCTCCCCCACTTGCATGTACAAGCTCCTGTTCTAAAATAAATAAATAAAATTTAAAAACAAAAAAACAAACACTGGTGTATCCCCATAAGGTATTATTATTTAGTCAGTTACTATTTTTAAGATAAATATATACTGATATGTTTATAATACAGTAGTGAAAAACAACACAAAGGGATTCCATTTTCATAAGTGTATTTGAAATTAATTGTGCCAGGTTTCGGCTTCCCATTAATGTCACATTTCCATTCTTAGTCAAATTATTATAGCCTAAGATAGAACTGGCATTTTAAAATGTTGGTTATTAGTTCCCCTCAAGTCATTTGTGTCCTGAAAAAAAGGATCTCTCACCTAATAGCCAGTCTTGGGGCACCTGGGTGGCTCAGTCAGTTGAGCCTTCAACTCTGGGTTTCAGCTCCCATGGGTTGTGAAATCGAGCCTCAAGTTAGCTCCATGCTCAGTGGGGAATTTTCCTTTTCTTTTCATTCCATTCCTTTCCTTTCCTTTCTCTCTACCTCTGCCCCTCCCCCTACTCGTGCACACCCTCTCTCTCTAAAATAAATCTTAAAAAAAAAAAAAAAAAAAGTCACCAAGTCTATCAGCTATATTCACAATGCAGGATCCATCTTCCTGCTCTCATTCTCACTTAGTATATCAACACTGCCATAAAACCACATTGCGAAACCTCCCAACTGCCCATGCTCTCTTAAGAATGCCAATGTCAGAGCCAAAGGCCCAAAGTTTCCAAACCACAGGAAAGAATGGCTTCCTTCCTTCATTCAGAAGTTCCCAAAGCTGCCAACAGATGCAAAGAGATGACAGAAACGATGACGGATTTGTGCTAGCAGCTTTGATGGTCCGGTAGGACCAGCCAAAATTGCGCTGTTACATGTATGTTTGACAAGAAAAAAGTCTGAAAGGTTTTGCACCAAGTTGTCAATAATGGTTCTTTTAGCATTCTGGAAGTCTAAAATTTTCTTCAATGACCAGAGTTTGTTTTTGAGGCAAAAAAAAATTTAAGTTGGAAATACATTACTGAGAACCATTTCCTTAAACAGTAAACTGTTAAGAAAAATGTCTGACAAATATTCACAGTTCTCCACCCTCTAATTCTGCCCCCAATGCTAAGATTCCTCCTGTCCCATCATTACTTACATTCCTGAAGACATTCCGTGTCTGTGCAGTAGGACTGGGACTGCCTCAACTACAGTGAAGAAGAAGAAAGGAAAGTTAGCCATTGGACTTAACCAAAAAGGGATAATCTTTATTAGGAAAGTCATGTTTTATTTTTTAATGAACGCTACCATACTAGATATACTGTACCTGCAGAATCAAATACTAACACAGACAACACTGAAGAGTAGTCCAGCTTTGGGGGACTTTTTCCTACTAAAAATAATTTTCAAATATACTGTGATCTAGTACAGTTCACTTATCTGAATTAAGGAATTTTTTAAAACAAGCACCTTTGACAGCGATTCCTGCTGCAGGTTACTAGACTTCCCAAAGGAAAAGCTGTAAACTGTAGAGGAAGACGACTAGAAAGAGAGTAAACTTTGTTAGTGAGATTTTTTTCTCACTGAAAATTAGAAGCAGATCGAGAAAAAAACATATTCTATTTGTAGAAAATGTATCTTTGAAAGGGAACAACCTATTTTTCTCCCTTTTTGCTTGTATTTGCATGAACAGTGGCTGGATAAGTAAGAAACTAATAAAAATGGATACCACAGGGGTTGAGAGGGGATGGAGGAGTAGACTCTGACAGAGACGAAAGCCGAAGTTTTCAATGTCTATCTTTTTCCACAATTTAATTTGGGAACCATGTGCTTATCAATTTTAAAAAGAATATTTAAAAAGAAAAAGCCGATCGTAGACACAGATCATCCTTTTATGTTCACCCTATGCTGAGGTATTATAGGATGTTTAGAAATGATAATATGATAAATCTTAAAATAGAGATGACTATACAGTAAAGGGAGTGAAGAGCATGCGACTTTTCAAATCAGCCTTGTTACTTTGTAATAATACCCTTTCTGCATTACAGCAGTAACTCAAGACTTCCAGTTGCTGGGGGAAAAGCAACAACAGAGTCCTTGTGCGTAGCTGGTTAAGTATGAGCTCTGCAGAAAGACCTGGTCTTTACATCTGGATCTGCAACTTTCTAGACTTTCAAGGTCTTGGGAAAGGTCTTTAATAATTCTAAGCTTCAGCTTCCTCATCTGGTAAATCAGAGATACTGTTACCTATATTTGAGTACTAGTGAGAATTAAAACAGATAATGCATGTGAAATGTAGTAACAACCCAAGGAATGTTAGCGATTATTTCTACTGTGCCACACCAATTACAACCTCATCTAAGCAATTACTGCAATTAACTACACAAATCATTTTGTATATTGTTCTCTAAGAGGACCGGACTTGCCTTGGTGCGTACCTCTAAAAGTTGTCCTACTTGAATGAAAATGGGAAAACAGACCTTAATGTAAAAATATGCTGTATATCCTAACCCTAAATATGAAAGGAATTAATCAAAAAAACTCTTCAAAAATTATACATTCTATGGCCATTATCAAAAAGACAAAAAACAAGTGTTGGTGAGGACATGGTGAGAAGGGAACCCTTATGCACTGCTGGTGGGAATGTAAATGGGCACAGCCACTATGGAAAACAGTATGGAAGTTGCTCAAAAAATTAAAAATAGAATCATCATGATTCAGCAATTCCACTTCTGGGTATTTATCTGAAGAAAAGGAAAATTCTAGTTTGAAAATATATGCACCCCCCACTTCACGCAGCATTACTTACAATAGCCAAGACATGGAAGCAAGCTAAATGTCCACCAGTGCACAAATGGATAAGGAAAACGAGGCAAACATACACAATGGGATATTACTCTGCCATTTGCAACAACAAGAATGGACTGGGAAGACATCAGGCTAAGTGAAGGAAGTCACAAAGAAAAACATAAATACTATATGATCTCATTTATGTGTGGAATATAAAAACGAAAAGCAAACAGAGTTTATGGATACAGAGACCAGATTATTATTTTGCCCAGATCCATCAAAGGAATCACTGTGTGTGGCAGCCCTGGCCTGATGAAATGTATTTAAGTAACAAGACCTAAATGTTAAAACGATTCCCTGATCCATGGGCTGCAGACTTGATGGTGTGTTAGCAGGCATGAAAACAACATTCATCTTGTTGGAGATCACCATCACAGCTCAATGCACCATCACAGGTGCGTTGTCCAGGAGCAGTAATATTTTGAAAGGAATCTCTTTTTTTCTGAGCAATAAGTCTCAGCAGGTTTAAAATATTCAGTAAACCATGTTGTAAACAGATATGCTGTCATGCAGGCTTTGTTGTTCCATTTACAGAGCACCAGCAGAATAGAATCAGAATAATTCTTAAGAACCCTAGAATTTAGGGAACAGTAAGCACTGGCTTTAACTTGAAGTCACCACCTATATTAGCCTCTAATAAGATAGTCAACTTGTCCTCTGAAGCCAAGTATTGACATCTCCTCTCTGGCTAAGAAAGTACTAAATGGTGTCTTCTTCCAATAGAAGCTGTTTCATCTTCGTTGAAAATCTAGTGTTAGGGTGGCTCAGTTGGTAAGCGCCTGCCTTCGGCTAGGGTCCTGGGATGGGCCCACACTGGGCTCCCTTCTAGGCGGGAAGCCTGCTTCTCCCACTCCCATTCCCCCTGCTTGTGTTCCCTCTGTTGCTGTCTTCTATCAAATAAATAAATAAAATCTTTTAAAAAAGAAAACCTAATGTTTAGTGTGGTTACCTTCATTGACTATCTCAGCTAGATCTTCTGGGTAACTTGCTGCAGCTTCGAAATCAACACTGGGGGCTTTACTTTGCACTTTTTGTTATGGAGATAACCTCTTTCCTTAAAATTCATGAATAACCTCTGTTAGCTTCAAACTTTTTCTTCTGCAGCTTCTTCACCTCTCTCAGACTTCATGGAATTGAAGAGAGTTAGGCTCTTGCTCTGGATTGGGCTTTGGCTTAAGGGAAGATGGTGGCGGGTTGTTCTTCTACCCAGACCACTCAAACTTTACCCATTATCAGCAATAAGGCTGTTTTGCTTTCTAATCATTCATGTGTTCGCTGGAATAGAACATTTAATTTTCCTTCAAGAACTTTTCTTTTGCATTCACACCTTGGCTAACTGGCACAAGAGGCCTAGCTTTCAGTCCATCTCACGTTTTGACATGCCTTTCTCACTAAGCTTAATCATTTCTAGTTTTTAAATTGAAGAATGAGATGTGGGACTCTTCTTTTCACTTAAACACTTAGAGGTCATCATAGGGTTATTCACTGACCCAATTTCAACACTGCACTGTCTCAGGGAATAACGAGGACAGAGGAGAGGGAGAGAGATGGGGGTGGGGGAATAGCTAGTTGGTGGAGCAGTCACGACACACAACATTTATGCATTAAGTTTGCCATCTTATATGGGTGCAGTTCATGGTGCCCCCAAATCAATTATAATAGTAACATCAAAGACTACTGATCACAGATCACCATCATAAACATCGTAATAATGATAAAGTTTGAAATATTACAAGAATTACGCAAATGTGACAGACATGAAGTGAGCAAATGCAGATAGAAAAATGGTACTGATAAGACTTGGCTCAATGTAGGGTTGCTACAAACCTTCAATCTGTAAAAAATGCAGTATGTGAAAAGTGCAATTAAGTACAATAAAATTAGGTACACCTGTAGTTTAACTGAAACACAGCCACACTCATTCGTTTACATATTGTCTACGGTTGTCCATGGATGCTTTCACTACAATAGCTGAGGTGAGTATAGAGACATCAAGCCTAAAATATTTACTGCCTTGCCCTTAAATCACTGAACCTAGAAAATAACACAGGGGATAAGAAGAAAAAAACAAATATTTCTGTGTAGCTGTATAAAAATGTTCATTTAGAAATGTGAGATGCTCATGAATTACATCTACATAATATTAATAACACAACAGGGGCGCCTAGGTGGCTCAGTGGGTTAAGCCTCTGCCTTCAGCTCAGGTCATGATCTCAGGGTCCTGGGATGGAGCTCTCTGCTCCGCGGGGAGCCTGCTTCCTCCTCTCTCTCTGCCTGCCTCTCTGCCTACTTGTGATCTCTCTCTGTCAAATAAATAAATAAAATCTTGAAAAAAAAAATAACAACCACTTGTTCACTTACTCATTCAAAATATTTAATGAATGCCTACTATGTGCCATGTTGAGTTTTAGATACTGAGGATATGGTATGAAAAAGACAAAGTTTCTACTGTTATGGATCATACAGTCTTGGGGGGGAAATCAGACAACTGACAAACATATCATAAAAATGTCAGAGAGCCTTGTAGAGAACAAAAACAGGATGGCATTATATCTAAATCTGGCAGCAAGACAGAGCCAGTGACTCTTAAGGGGGTATCTACATGATAGTGAAGGTCAAGGGGATAAGCATTCTGGGCATTCCAGGCAAAGTAAACAACAAGAATGGTGATGAGGAACCACAAAGCTGGTGTGGCTAGAGCATAAGAGCCATGCTACTTATTAGCTTTTGTATATGACCCCAGAACCAAATGCTCTCTACGCTCAAATCATCACAGTATGCTATTGATGTCATTTGTCTGACTGCCTCCAAGTTGGAGACATATGCCAATATACAACAGATACCTACATCGTTCAGCAGTGTAGAACTGCAGCACTTTATATATCTGAGATGTATTTAAATAAAAATATTTTAATATGTTAAAATTTATAAATTATTACTCTTAAAGTGGCTTATTATAATTTAAATAACACAATTTATATATTCCAATAGAACATTATGAATACTTAGAAATTAATGTGGATTAACTCACTGCCCCATGTATGCTTTTCTAGTCTTAAAATATGCACACTTTCACATAATCACAATTATGATAATAACAGATATTAGAAACTTGTATGTGGCAGGTACTATACTAAGAACTTTAACTTGTCTTCTTTAATCCTCAACCAAGGGCAGGAGGCAGGTTCAATTTTTGCTATTTTATGAATGGATGAAACCTGAGTTTGTGGAAGGTTGGCTACTTAGTGTGAACTCCAAATTATAATTTTTTTTCCAAAGTCTAAATGCTTTTTCTTAAGATTTTATCTACCTATTTGAAAGAGAGAGAGAGAGAGAGCACCAGAGAGAGAGAGAGAGCAAGTACCAGTGGGGGGCAGAGGGAGAGGGAGAAGCAGGCTCCCAACTCAGCAAGGAGCCTGATGTGGGGCTAGATTCCAGGACCCGGGGATCATGGCCTAAGCTGAAGGCAGATTTAGTTTAACCGACTGAGCCACCCAGGGACCCTAAAGTCTAAATTCTTAACACAATGTCATTCTACTTTACAATGTACAATATTCTGTGTCATAATTTTAGTTAACATATCATTACATTCTCTCAAGCACAATTCTGAATGGTTACAAAATACTTCCATGAACTGATGTACTATATAACTGATCTGAAGCAAATTCAGATTAAAATGAAAATAACCATAGGTATAGTTAATTAAATAGTCTCTAAGATCAACATAGCCAACGTTTCCTTTCTGCACTAAAAGAGATCTCTCTGGAGGCGCTGGCTGGCTCAGTCCATACAGCAAGTGACTCTTGATGATCATGAGGTCGTGAGTTCGAGTCCTGTGGAGATTTCTCAAAAAAAAAAAAAAAAAAAAAAAAAAAGTGCCAGGAAGAAAGAGTAGGCCTCCCTTTGGGACTATGATTAAAAATAGTAATGTACAGGGACGCCTGGGTGGCTCAGTTGGTTAAGCGGCTGCCTTTGGCTCTGGTCATGATCCCAGATCCTGGGATTGAGTCCCACATCGGGCTCCTTGCTCAGTGGTGAGCCTGCTTCTCCCTCTGCCTCTGCCTGCTGCTCTGTCTGCCTGTGCTCGCTCCTGTGCTCTCTGACAAATAAATAAAATCTTAAAAAAAAAATTGTAATGTACAGGGCACCTGGTGGCTCAGTGGGTTAAGCCTCTGCCTTCAGCTCAGGTCATGATCTAAGGGTCCTGGGATCGAGCCCCACATCAGGCTCCCTGCTCAGCAGGGGCATCTGCTTCCTCCTCCCTCTCTGCCTGCCTCTCTGCCTACTTGTGATCTCTGTCAAAGAAATAAATAAAATCTTTTAAAAAAAAGTAATGTACAATTTGTCCTGCTATAGAAGTTTCTAGAAAATTAGGGGTGCCTGGGTGGCTCAGTGGGTTGAAGCCTCTGCCTTCAGCTCAGGTCATGATCCCAGGGTCCTGGGATCAAGCCCCGCATCGGGCCCTCTGCTCCGCGGAGAGCCTGCTTCCTCCTCTCTCTCTGCCTGCCTCTCTGCCTACTTGTGATCTATGTCTGTCAAATAAATAAATAAAATTGGGACGCCTGGGTGGCTCAGTTGGTTAAGCCACTGCCTTTGGCTCAGGTCATGATCCCGGCGTCCTGGGATCGAGTCCCACGTCAGGCTCCTTGCTCGGTAGGGAGCCTGCTTCTCCCTCTGCCTCTGCCTGCCACTCTGTCTGCCTGTGCTTGCTCTCTCTCTCTCTCTCTAACAAATAAATAAATAAAATCTTTTTAAAAAATAAATAAATAAATCAATAAAATCTTAAAAAAAAAAAAAGAAAATGAATTAATTCACATATAATTGGTAAAAAGAAAAATTATGCCAGTTTAATGTGGAAACTATGTTGGTTCATTAGAAGTGATTTTTCCTAGGTAAAGGCAGCCAGAAGAGTGGGAGTCAAATGCTTTTCATCAAGAAAGGATAAACCCTGTGGCTCATGCTGTGCAGACAGGAGCTCCCTGAGCTTTAATTAAAAATGAGTGCCTGTGGGCATGTGCACAAGCACACACACACACACACACACATACCCAAGAATGAGAAGAATTTATTCAGTGGGAGCCTGGGTGAGTGCAATGAATCTTTGGAACATTCCACCAAGAGCTGTGGTGGGATCCTGCTCTTCTGACTGGTCTTCTTTGAGTTTGTGGTGACACTCTCCATGTTCACAGGCAATGCTGCAGGCTCTGAATAATGAATGAGGTGCCAAAGCATCATGACCACATTCCTAGTCCAACACTTAGCGTGCTTCCAAACCAGTGTTTTGGAATATATTTATATCTATACCTACGTCTATAACCAGTGTTCAGATTCAAACACCTATGATGAATGCATTACAGTCTTTAAAAAATTAAAAAACCATGTATTTAGTACAACTAGAGAATCTCACTGTTTTGATGGAACTCTTTAAACAAAGGCCTAATTTACAATACATCTCAGTTTTCTTTTGACTTATTTGAAGAACACAGTGGTACTACTGATGCTAATTGTGGCTACTCCAAAAGGAAACTATTTGTGAAAGCAAATAGAAGGAAACCAAGGATAATATGTGAAGGAAATAGAAATGCCAGTATCTATAGGATGGTCATGGACTTCAAATATATTCTGTACTACAATGGAGGGGATGAGGAGGGAACCACGTATGGATTATCTGTAGCCAATAGTTGCTGTCCTGGTAGACTTTCATGTTAACATTGATCCCAGGATCCCAGAAAAGAAGTAAAAGTAGATTTAGTTCTCTCCACCTAACTAGGATGGTCATGGAAAGTTTTGAAGTGAGTTAGCTTCAAAATCACAGACAGCACAGTTATGAGTACAATAAATGTATTTCTTCACTGGGGAAAAAGGCAGAAAACAGGGTGAAAGAGGGCCATCTGGGTGGCTCAGTCGGGAAGTGTCTGTCTTCAGCTCAGATCATGATCTCTGGGTCCTGGGTTCGAGCCCTGCATCAGCTCCCTGCTCAGCGGGAAGCCTGCTTCCCTCTCTCCCACTCCCTCTGCTTGTGTTCCCTCTCTTGATCTGTGTCAAATAAATAAATAAAATCTTAAAAAAAAAAAAAAGAAAGAAACTGAAAGAATAAAAGATACCTGGCACACAGATTTCATGTTAGGAAACATTAAAGAATCTAAAATAGTCTGTTAGGATTTCCCAGAAGCCTAACAGAACACCTTCACTGTCGGAGGTCTATGGGAAAAATGTAGACCAAAGAGAAGATTCTAATGACAAAAAAGCAGATAAGTGGATCTCCTATGAGCAATCTTACTTTGGAAAAAAATTATTGAAAAGAATTACAAAAAACAGTCCCTTTTTGGAGTTATCAAGATGTACCTATTATGGAGACTGGATGTACCCCAACTTCACAGGCTGAAGCTCTAAATCCCCAACGTGATGGTACTTGGAAGCGGGGCCTTTGAGAGGTAATTAGGTTTAAAGGAGGTCATAAGGGTGAAGCCCCCATGATGAGATTAGTGCCCTAGAAGAAGAGACCAGAGCCCTCATTCTCTCCATGCTATGTGAGGATACAGCAAGAAGGCAACCATCTGCCAATCGAGTAGAGTTATCACCAGACACCAAATCTGCCTGCACTTGATCTTGGACGTTCTGGACTCCAAAACTGTAAGAAATAAATGTTTGCCGTTCCAGTCACCTGTTTGTGGTATTTTGCTATAGTGGCCTGAACTGCCTAAACAAGAAGTTATTTGCTATTTTCCTATGTCTGCTCAGGAACCGTACACACACTGGAAGTCCCCTCCCATCCCATGGACAGGTGCTGCCTATGCACTGGTAAACAGAAGAGTGGTTAAAAGTGAAGCTTTATTTAAAGTCAGAGATATCCGGGCTCAAATTCTGTGTCTGTTACTTTCTATAAAGTTTCAAACTATAAAAGACGTTAATATGACCTACTGATGTCACTGGGTTGCTTCGTTACTGTCCCAGATATACCAAAGAATTAGAGACCTCAGCCCAGAATGGGGAGATAGAGTTTACTGAGTAGATACTAAGCAGTATCTTAGTACTTAGTACTAATATACTAAGTATAGTACATTTTCAAGAGAGAAAGCGAGCAAGAGTGGCAATGGCTCCAAGAAGCTCTAGCTGCATTAAGCCTGCTTTCTGTATATATAAATTTGGCTTTGATTGACATTTTTGACTGACAGCTGATAGTTATATAACATTTTGGATTCTGCACATCTGCCTACCCATGATGCATTCTGTTATAACTAACTCTATTTACTTATGTCTTCCATATTCTTGAGTTTCTAGTATGTGCCTGGACCTTAGGGCAACCTGCACCTTCTGTGTGCCTGCTCAGCTCCTGGAGGTCTTCTTGTGGCTTCTGGGCCAGCTCCATGGCTAAACCTCTCCTGCTCTGTTAGCCCTTGGCGGTGGCTGTGAAGGTGTGGCTGTTAACTCTCAGAGATGGCTGTGAGGGTGTGGCCACCATGGGCTTTCTCCCTCCTTGCTCAGACCTAACTACCCTAACTACCTTCCTAACATTATGAACCTTAAGGCATTGTGAGGATTAAATGATATAACTAAACACATATAAAGTAAAATATGTATATAAAAAACCCAGTTCATGGCCATAGGGTAATGTTTTTAGATCACAGCATCACAGCAATAATATACAGGCAAGAGAGAAAATGTCCTTTTAATATACAATGGGGCTGCTTATTTGTGAAATAAGCATGCTCAAATTTATCACTACCATTTTTTTAAAAAATGAAACTCTAAAACCAACAACAAAGTACTTTCAAAGCAATGACTAAACAGTTGGGTCAATGTCTTCTCTAGCCAGACCTCACACAGCTCACAGTTGAAAGATTGGCTTGAAAATCTCTAAGCAGGAAGATTCCTGCGGCTTTCCTCAAAATATCAATACAGAACACTTCCTACATCCTAATGGTGCTCAGTAATGTTCTAGTAGTTCTTAGGGAAAGAGCAGTGATCAAAATGGACAAAAAGCCTATCATACAATAACTCTTTTTTTTTTTTTAATTTTAAAGATTTTATTTATTTATTTGACACACAGAGATCACAAGTAGGCAGAGATACAGGCAGAGTTGAGAGGGGGGAGACAGGCTCCCCGCTGAGCAGAGAGCCCGATGCGGGGCTCGATCCCAGGACCCCGAGATCATGACCCGAGCTGAAGGCAGAGGCCCAACCCACTGAGCCACCCAGGCGCCCCCAATAACTCTTTTTTTAACATTCTGGTTAATATATTCCAGACACACACATTCGTAATACAGTTGATCCTTGAACACAGTGAGTAGGGATGTTGGCCCCCCATCAAAAAATCTGTGTATAAGTTTTAACTCCCCCAAAACTTAACTATTAATACACTACTGCTGACTGAAAGCCTTACCCATAACAGTTGATTAACACATATTTTGTATGCTATCTGTATCATATACTGTATTCTTATAATAAAGCAAGCTAGAGAAAAGAAAACGTTAAGATAATGACAAGAGAAAACACAGTACAGTACTGCATCTATCAAAAAAAACGTGGGAAATAAGGCACTAGAAAAAAAAACAAAAACAAAAATGTGGGTATATGTGGGCCCACACAGTAAACCCATGTCGTTCAAAGGTCAACTGCATATATGTATATGTATATCATTTTACAAAATAATCCTCTCCATATTATCTTGCTATCTTTTTTGCCATATTCAACAATTAGTAACAAATCTTTTTTTTAAAGATTTATTTATTTATTTTAGAGTACACACCCATGGTGGGGAGGGACAGTGAGAGGGTGAGAGAAAGAGAGAGAAACAGACTCCCTGCTGAGTGTGGGGCTCAATCCCATGACCCTGAGATCATGACCTGAGCTGAAACCAAGAGTTAGACACTTAACCAACTGAACTACCCAGGTGTTCCTAGTCACAAATCTTTTAATGTCCAAAACCAGCTCTACATAACTTCTAATGTTGCACAGTATTCCATTTAATTACATCATTTCCCAATTTATACATGAAAAACAATGCTATAGTGAACGTTCCTATAAATACATTCTTAATTAATCTCTTTAGGATAAGGAGAGAAATTGTTAGAATAAAGGTATACACATTTTAAGTTTTCATACACATTATCAAATTACAGGAGGGATACTTCAAAGAAATGCCAAAATATAAAAAAAGAATATTCAATTCAAATATTTCTACATAACCACACCACTGCAGAAGTCCAATGTTTCAACTGGGAGATCATCTAGAACCTAGTATTTTGATCATATTTAGTTCTTTTTTTTTTTTTTAAGATTTTATTTATTTATTTGAGAGAGCATGAGCAGAGGGAGGGGAAGAGGAAGAAGCAAACTCCCCACTGAGCAGAGAACATCTTGCGGGGCTCCAACCCAGGACTCTGGAATCATGACCTGAGCCAAAGGCAGACGCTTAACTGACTGAGACACCCAGGTGCCCCTGATCACACTAAATTCTTTTTTTTTTTTTTTAATATTTTATTTATTTATTTGTCAGAGAGAGAGGGAGAGAGAGCGAACAAGCACAGGCAGACAAAGTGGCAGGCAGAGGGAGAAGCAGGCTCCCTGCCGAGCAAGGAGCCCGATGCGGGACTCGATCCCAGGACGCTGGGATCATGACCTGAGCCGAAGGCAGCTGCTTAACCAACTGAGCCACCCAGGCGTCCCCACACTAAATTCTTAATGACTAAGGAGCATCTCTACATATTTTCCTATAACATTAACAAAAATAACTTGCAACCACAATAATCCACGCGCCTTTCAAGCCTGAAGACTTCAAATAGCTGGGTTAAAGGGAAGTCTGAATATTTTGAAAATATTTTTTTAAATCTCTAAACACTAATAGGTTGGGTTTATTTGCCCAAATGATATATATATACTTTCTCCAAGCCTACAAAAAACCTTCTGATTTTGAGTTTAATTTATCGAACCAAAATCAATACACAATTTAAAGCCACTGACAAGGGAACCGTGTAATTTATATGCTATACCCTGATGGTACCTGATTTTGATTTTATACCTACATAAGGATAGTTAGATAAATACACATATCTGTAAAGATATATAAATGCAGGGGCGCCTGGGTGGCTCAGTGGGTTAAAGTCTCTGCCTTCAACTAAGGTCATGATCTCAGGGTCCTGGGATCGAGCCCTGCGTTGGGCTCTCTGCTCAGCGGGAAGCCTGCTTCCTCCTCTCTCTCTCTGCCTGCCTCTCTGCCTACTTGTGATCTCTGTCAAATAAACAAATAAAATCTTAAAAAAAATATATATATATATATAAATGCCTAAGATATGTGACTGGGAAGTCCACAAACTAAATGCAACCTCTGGCCAAGCAAGGAATAGTGACCATGGAGTCAGAGGGGTCATGGGGTCCGATGAGGCGATCCTACAGATACAAGCTGCTCAACTAGGCATATGAACAGGTCCAAAAAAATAAAGAAGATGCCTGGATTGAGCATGATGTGTGGAGAATGGAAATTTATGTGTCTCTGGGAATTGTGGCACTTGCAATATTGGCTCTGTTAGCTGTGACCTCTGTTCCATCTGTGAGCGACTCATTGACGTGGAGAGAATTTCACTATATTCAGAGCAAACTAGGAATTGTTTCCCTTCTGCTGGGCACAATACATGCATTGATTTTTGCCTGGAATAAATGGGTAGATATAAAACAATTTGTGTGGTATACACCTCCAACTTTCATGATAGCGGTTTTCCTTCAGATTGTTGTCCTGTTTTGTAAGGCCGTACTATTCCTGCCATGCTTGAGGAAGAAGATTCTGAAGATTAGACATGGTTGAGAAGATGTCACCATAGTGACATAGTGACCATGGGGTCAGAGCTGAGGGGTAGGCCACAGGAAGTTGCCAAAGTCAAAAGATTTTGACCTTTTTCTCTATATTATTTCAAGTATTCACAATTTTAATACTTACATCTTACTCGTGTTTCTGAAAGAGAAAATTCCAATATCATTACACTGTTGAAAATGTTGAAATCTTAAACCTTAATGTGCTAGTATTTGGAGGTGAGGCCTTTCAGAGGTGATTAGATCATAAGGATGGAGCCCTTATGAATAGGACTGACGTCCTTTTTTTTTTTCTTCACTTTTTTTTTTTTTTTTTTAATTTGAGAGAGAGAGAGAGAGTGTGTGCGTGAGCACTGGACAGGGGAGGGTCAGAGGGAAAAGCAGACTCCCCACTGAGCGGAGAGCCTGGTGCAGGCTTGACCTGGGACTCTGGGATCATGACATGAGCTGAAAACAGATGCTTAACCAACTGAGCCATCCAGGTCCCCACAACGGATGTCCTTTTGAAAGAGACCCCAGAATACTCTTGCACTCTCTCTACCATGGGAAGATCCAACCAGAAAACAAGTCTGCAACCTGGAAGAGGGCTCTCACCAGAACCCAACTGTGTTGGCATCTAATCTTGGAACTTCCAAGTCTCCAAAACTGTTAAGGATAAATGGCTGTTGTTTATAAGCCACCCAGTCTATAGTATTGCTATAGAAAATTAAACTAAGACATTTGCTAACATGAAAAGATATATAAAGTAAGAAAAAAACAGTTGCAGAAATGTATGTGTACTATGGATCCCTTCTATGTAAAACTAATTTCTAGAATGATGTATGTAGCAAACTGTATTTTCCAAAACCATCCATAGCCTTATTTCCGGTCACATATGCTCTTCCAGATCTTTCTACTTCCTGTTAAGAGGTAGAGGGTCTTAACTAAGAAATTGATTAACATTAATTAAAATTCATCAAAATCAGTTCAAAATTGGTTAAAGACTTGAATGTAAGATCTGAAACCATAAAACCCCTAGAAGAAAGCACAGACAGTAAGCTCCTTGATACCAGTATTAGAGGTATATTTTTTTATCTGACTCTAAAAGCAAAGGCAACAAAAGCAAAAATAAATAAGTGGAACTATGTCAACTAAAAATCTTCTGCACAACTAAGGAAACCATCAACAAAATGAAAAGGTAACCTATTGAGTGGAAGAAAATATGTGCAAATCATCTGTCTGATAAGGGATTAATATCCAAAATATTTTTTAAAAACTCCTACAACTCAGGGCACCTGGGTGGCTCAGTGGGTTAAAGCCTCTGCCTTCGGCTCGGGTCATGATCTCAGGGTCCTGGGATCGAGCCCCGCATCGGGCCTCTCTGCTCGGCGGAGAGCCTGCTTCCCTTCCTCTCTCTGCCTGCCTCTCTACCTACTTGTGATCTCTCTCTGTCAAATAAATAAATAAAATCTTTAAAAAAAAAATAAAAACTCCTACAACTCAATAGCAAAAAAATATCTGATTTAAACATTCTAAATAGACATTCACCCTAAGAAGACATACAGATGAAACAAGCATATGAAAAGATGTTCAACATCACTAATCATCAGGGAACTGTAAATCAAAACTACAGTGAGACACCACCTCATACCTGTTAGAATAACTATTACCAAAAAGACAAGAAATAACAGGCATTAGTGGGAATTGTGCACTACTGGTGGGAATATAAATTGGTGCAGCCACTATAGAAAATGGTGTAAGGTTTCTCAAAAAAAAGGAAGACTGGAACTACTGCTACATGATCCAGCAATTCCACTTCCAGGTATTTATCTGAAGAAAATGAAAACACTTTTGTGAAAAGATATATGCATACCCATGTGCACTCTGCCACATTATTTTCAATAGCCAAGATATGGAAACAACCTAAGTGTCTACTGATGGATAAAGATGATGTGTAAACACACACACACACACACACACACACACACACACACAGAGGAATACTATTCAGCCACAGAAAGAATGAAATCTTGCCATTTGTGACAACCCAGATGGACTCAGAGGACATATGCTAAGTGACATAAGTCAGAGAGAGACAAATACTGTATAATCTGTCTTATATGTGGAATTTAAAACGACTAACCAAATAAATACAGAGAACAGTCTGGTGGAGGCCAGAGGTGGATGGTAGAGGGCAGGCAAAATGACTACAGGGGTCAAAACTTCTTTGTATTTACATATGACGACAGATGTTAACTAGACTTGCTGTGGTGATCATTTAGTAATATGTAAGTACAAATCATTTTGTTGTATACCTGAAATTAAATGTTATTTGTCAATTATACTTGAAGAAAAAAAAAAGAAGTGGAGTCTATTTCCTCTCCTCTTGAACCTGAACAGGCTTATTGACCACTGTAATCAAAAGAATAACAGGGGCGCCTGGGTAGCTCAGTCAACTGAACGACCAACTCTTGATTTTGGCTCAGGTCATGATCTCCGGGTTGTGGGATCAAACCCCACACTGGGCTCTGTGCTCAGTACAGGGAGAGTGCCTGAGGTTCTCTATCTCCCTCCACCCCTCTGCCCCTCCCCGCAGCGCTTACATGAACACGTGCTCTCTCTCTCTCTCAAATAAATAAATAAATCTTAAAAAAAAAAAAAAAAAGATGGGGCGCCTGGGTGGCATCGTCATTTAAGCATCTGACTTTCACTCAGGTCATGATCTCAGGTTCCTGGGATGGAGACCCACTACTGGGGGGGTGGGGGAGGCCCTGCTCAGCAGGGAGTCTTCTTGTCCCTCTCCCTCTGCCCTCTCTCCCCACTCGTACACTTTCTCTTAAATAAGTAAGTTCTTTAAAAAAATACAAGTGTAACAACAAAAAAATTTAATGAAGAGGGCTCCTGGCTGGCTTAGTCGGTAGAGCATGTGACTCTTGATCTCAGGGTGGTGAATTTGAGCCCCACATTGGGCACATAGCCTACTTAAAATAAAAATTTTCTAAAAGGGGCAGCTGGATTGCTCAGTCAGTTTGGCATCTGCCTTTGGCTCAGGTCATGACCCCAGGGTCCTAGGATTGAGCCCCACATCAAGCTTGCTGCTTAGTGAGGAGCCTGCTTCTCTCTCTGCCTACCACTGTGCCTGACTGGGTGCTCTCTCTCTGTGAAACAAAAAAATAAAATCTTGAAAAAAATTTTTTTAAAAGTATAACAGAAGTGCTGTGTGCAACATTTTAGGCCAGGTCATAAAAAGCATCCAGATGCTGGGCTCCTGGCTGCCTCAGGCAGTAGAGCATGCAACTCTTGATCTTGGGAGTCGTGAATTTGAGCCCCATGTTGAGTGTAGAGATAACTTAAGGAAATTAAAAAAAAAAAAAAGTATCCACCTGTTGCCTGGTTCTCTCCCTCCCCTATCCTCCCTTGGGATGGATACTCAACCTTGGAACCAATCCACCATGCTGCGAGGAAGCCAAGCATCCACACGAAAAAGCCATCCATAGGTGTTCCGGCTGACAGCACTAGGTAGGGTTTCCGTCATCTACCAGTATCAACTGCCAGACGGTGAGTAAGTGAGCCTCCACATACTTCCTGCTCCCAGCCTCTGAGTCTTACAGCTAAGAACCCAGACATGATGCAGCACATGAGCCATCCCCACGATGCTGTGTGTGAACTTCAGACAGACGGCTTCTCAGCTTAATAAAAGGTTATTTTATGGGCGCCTGGGTGGCTCAGTGGGTTAAGCCACTGCCTTCGGCTCAGGTCATGATCCCAGGGTCCTGGGATAGAGTCCCGAATCGGGCTCTCTGCTCAGCAGGGAGCCTGCTTCCGCCCCCCCCACCTGCCTCTCTGCCTACTTGTGATCTCTGTCTGTCAAATAAATAAAAATAAAATCTTAAAAAAAAAGAAAAGGTTATTTTATGCCATTAAGTTTTGGAGTAATTTGCTCTGCAGACATACAACTGGAATAATATAAAAGAATCAGTTACTAGTTCATATTCAGTAAAGAAGCAATGAGAGGTGGGAGAATATAGGGAGATTTTTACTTTCTCTTTCAACACTTAGTATACTGCTTGAATTATTGAATTAAATATACTGACATGCAATCACCACTTTATCTTTTAAATAAAACATAACCTCACTTCCTAAATGGTAAAGTGAGTTATACCTTTAATCACAGAAGGACTAACTAGTCTTCCAGTGCCTGGATGATACTGATAAAAAGTATTAAGATTAAAAAGAAAAAAGTTGAAAAAAATTTCCTTTATTGACTAAATCCCAAAAGTTAATCAGATGATTAAAAAGGCTTTGCAGCCACATGTAAAATGTTAGATATCAGTATTAAATTGGGGAAATATACATATAAAAATACACACACACACCACAGTATCTAAATATGTATTTGTTAAAGAAGATGCACACCAAATTCACTTAGGGAAGTTGAGAATAAGCCGCATACAGAGACGTGAGTGACGAGTTTAGTCTTACTTTTAATGTACTGATTTTTTTTGGAAGAACATATTCATGTATTATTTCAATAACTAAATATTTTACAATTTAAGTTTACAATTAAATAAGAAAAAGAGGGGCACCTGGGTGGCTCAGTGGGTTAAAGCCGCTGCCTTCGGCTCAGGTCATGATCCCAGGGTCCTGAAATCGAGCCCTGCATCGGGCTCTCTGCTCAGCGGACAGCCTGCTTCCTCCTCTCTCACTCTGCCTGCCTCTCTGCCTACTTGTGATCTCTGTCTATCAAGTAAATAAATAAAATCTTTTAAAAATAAATAAATAAATAAATAAGAAAAAGATACTATCAGTAGCCATATTTGCTAGGTGGAGAAATTTCTCAAGAAATTTTTCAGGCAGGGACGCCTGGGTGGCTCAGTTGGTTAAGCGGCTGCCTTCGGCTCAGGTCATGATCCCAGGGTCCTGGGATCGAGTCCCACATCGGGCTCCTTGCTTGGCAGGGAGCCTGCTTCTCCCTCTGCCTCTGCCTGCCTCTCTGTCTGCCTGTGCTCGCTCCTGCGCTCTATCTGACAAATAAATAAATAAATAAATAAATAAAAATCTTAAAAAAAAAAAAAAGAAATTTTTCAGGCATACATATTTTTCTTCTGGGAAAGAGGCCAATCTTGATGCAACTTATTTAAGTACAGTGAACATCAGCCACAATTTACAGGGCCTTTGGGCCTCTTAAGAGGAATCTGACCAAGGATCTCCCAAATCACATACTTATAGTATTTTAATATGAAAATAAAGTTAAGTAAATTAAAGATGTAGAAGTTTCAGTTATACTGTTTAGACCTGAAATACAGAGCTCAACAAACGAAAAAAAAGATTATCTGTATTCCAAATCTTAGGTTACAACACATAACAGGAAAAACAGAGCATAATCCAAGTTCCCATTACTAAATCTGTTCTCTCTTTCTGGAACTTCTATTATTAATAGAAGAAACTTTATGCCAAGAGACAGCTAGTCAAGGAGAACAGAAGGAGGGGTGGAAAGGGAGCAGAAGAGTGTGCAGCCAGAATAATTCTGCAAAAGCCTTCAATGAGAATGGAAAAAGTCCCTCTGCAGGCCATTTTTATTGTTTTAAGGAAGTAGTAGTCATTAAAAAAAAACAAAAAACCCCACTATACCCAAAAACAACTAAATATAGTTGTTATAAGGATTTTTTTTAAAATACTAACCTCACAAGGGACAAAAAAAGACCAGACAACTTAAACAAATGATTTATGGGGCACCTGGGTGGCTGAGCTGGTTCAGCGTCCGACTTGATTTTGGCTCAGGTCACCATCTCAGAGTCATAAGCCTGAGCCCCAAACTGGGCTCCGTGCTCAACATGGAGTCTTCTTGTTCTTCTCCCTCTGCTCCTCCTCCTGCTAGCTTTTTCTGTCCCTCTCAAATCAATCAATCAATCAATAGAACCTTTTTAAAAAATGATTTATAGGGGCGCCTGGGTGGCTCAGTGGGTTGAAGCCTCTGCCTTCGGCTCAGGTCATGATCCCAGGGTCCTAGGATCGAGTTCTGCATCGGGCTCTCTGCTCAGCGGGGAGCCTACTTCCCTTCCTCTCTCTCTCTGCCTGCCTCTCTGCCTACTTGTGATCTCTGTCAAATAAATAAATAAAATTTTTAAAAAATGATTTATAATTAGAGTATAATTTTGTGTGGGCATCCTTCTACACATGTAGTATTCTACTATCATGTCAACAAAAATCCATATTCATCACTGGGCATATTCCCATATTAAATTAAGTAATGACGCATAGAAAAACTTGATAAAGATGTCTGATTTTATTTTTTTAAAAGATTTTATTTATTTATTTGACACAGAGAGAGAGATCACAAGTAGGCAGAGAGGCAGGCAGAGAGAGAGAGGAGGAAACAAGCTCCCCGCTGAGCAGAGAGCCCGATGTGGGGCTCGATCCCAGGACCCTGAGATCATGACCTGAGCCGAAGGCAGAGGCTTGATCCACTGAGCCACCCAGGCGCCCCAAGATGTCTGATTTTAATTGAAAGAAACTCACTGTATATTCTTATCTACTTCTTTGAGGCTTATCAGCCAGTATTTGATGAGTAAAGGACTAACTAGAATAGGCTAGAAATAGACTATAATCTCTGATAATGCCTCTATTTACTAATGTTTCTGAACATTCCTAAGACTAATAGAAACATATATACACCCAGCAAAATACAACTGTTATGAACATGTGTGTAAGTCAATGATGTAATTAAATCAATGGAAGGAAACATGCCAAGTGAGTAAGCAAAGCTTTGTCATGAGCACCCCAAAATGGGCATTCTTTGTACTGCAGTCTTATCAACCTTACATTTAAATTCTGTTTACAATGTATCATCTAAAACACTCCTATAACACAGTCAGAAATACAGTCCCTTGCTTTAAGGTCAATAGTGCAGATAGACAATAAAATGAATGAAAATCATACTTATATTCTTTGTACTAATACAGCTTAGCAGTTAAAAGAATCAAAACTTACATAAGCACTGATGAGGCAATAGTAAAGAATTTGAATTGCTGCTTGTGTCTGTTTTGCCTTAAGAAACATGTAATTGTCTTCTATTTTTTTCTAAGGTTTTATTTATTTATTTGAGAGAGAAACAGAGAGCATGAAGCAGGGCAGCAGAGGGAGAGGGACAAGCAGACTCCCCACTGTGCGGGGAGCCCAGTGCAGTGCTCAATCCCAGGACCTGGATATCACGACCTGAGTGGAAGTCAGATGTTTAACTGACTAAGCCAACCAAGTGCCACTAGCTTTTTCTATTTTTATATATATATTTTAAATACTGATGAGGAAAAAAAATCTACCAATTTAGAAATCAAAGAATGTAAGAAGAGAAAAAGGTCTTATTAGAAATATTGGAAAGCGGGGCGCCTGGGTGGCTCAGTGGGTTAAGCCTCTGCCTTGGGCTCAGGTCATGATCTCAGGGTCCTGGGATGGAGCCCCACATCGGGCTCTCTGCTCAGCGAGGAGCCTGATTCCCCTTCTTTCTCTGACTGCCTTTCTGCCTACTTGTGATCTCTCTCTGTCAAATAAATAAACAAAATCTTTAAAAAAAAACTGAAAATGAGAGATAATTTTTAAAAAGAAGAATTATTGGAAAGCTAAACATCATAGAATATATTTTCTTTTCAAATAATGTAACAATGCATACAAAAATTTTATTCTTTAGTGAAAAAAGTCTGTCTTATTGTATATTATTTTACTGCTTATAATGTCTCTGAAGTAGCTTACACAGTTTTATTTTTAGGAGCACCTGGGTGGCTCAGTCGGTTAAGCCACTGATTGTTTATTCTGGCTCAAGTCATGATCTCAGAGTCATGGGCTCGAGCCCCACATCAGGCTCTGAGCTCAGTGGGGAGTCTGCTGAAGACTCTCTCTCCCTCTCCCTCTGCCTCTCCCATGGCGGCAGCTCTCTTTATCTCAATAAATAAGTAAATGTTTTATTTTTAAGATTAATTATTTGACTAGGTAATGCATTCACATAGTTTTAAAATGTGAAATACAGTGAAGAATCTCCCTTACTGCTTTTTCCTACTGCCCCCCCCCCCAAAAGGGCACTTGATCACAAATACAGTGTTTTTAAAGGTGCTTGAAGGAGGCCACTAGGCAGCAGAACTGTGCACGGCACTACAGAAACCACCCAGGGCCTAGAGCTGAACTGCCAGGGTTGAATATGCCTCTGCCACTCTCTGGTCAGCTCTAACATCTGGGAAAAGTGACTTAACCTATCCGTGCCTCAGTTTCCTCATTTGCAAAAGGCAAACTTACATAAGAAACTTTCTAAGGACTTACTAGTAGCTAGACTAGCTCCAAATTCTCCTTAACATAACCATTATTATGAGCCCAAGATAAATCCCTTGGAAACCATTTCTACATATTTACAAACATATTATACTGACATACACACACAACTCCCATACACACACTCATACTCCAACGTGCAAGGGCATCTCTATGGCTTTCACTATCATTTCTCAGATACTTCGAAAATATGTTTCTAATAGTTTATGTGCTCTCTCCCCAAAAAAAGCAGTTCCCATCCCCTCCTACCCACTTCCCCTCCCACAGAGGCAACCACTTTCAACTTTTAGGTGATTATTTTAGTATTTACTTCCATGTCTTTATATATAAATATGCATTATTGCTATGTCTTGATTTTTCAGTTGTTTTTTTTTTTTAAGATTTTATGTATTTATTTGACAGAGAAAGAGATCACAACTAGGCAGAGAGGCAGGCAGAGAGAGAGGGGGAAGCAGGTTCCCAGTGGAGCAGAGAGCCTGATGCAGGGCTCAATCCCAGGACCCTGAGACGATGACCTGAGCTGAAAGCAGAGGCTCAACCCACTGAGCTACCCAGGCACCCCTTGATTTTTCAGTTTTAAGCAATATCCATTGATTCACCAGTATAAAATATGAAAGACCAGGATGCTGCACTGGAAGTGTAAGAAATGTCTGGATTCTGGATATATTTTCAAGGTTGAGCCAAAAGGATTGTTTCTGCATTAGCTACGAGGTTGAAAGAGTAAAAATTGACACAAAAGGTATGGCTTAAGCAACCAGAACAATGGAGTGAATAGAGAAGACAAGAAAGTTTAAGCTTGGGGGCAAGAAAAAAAGTTTGGTAATGCGCATATTAACTCTAAGACACCTACTACTTATCTAGATGGGGATGCTGCATCAACACTTGGACATACAAAATTCTGGAATTCGGGAGCAAGCAGTGTCTTGGCTGCTCTTGTTCTACGGCACGACTTTGGCTCTTTCTTGTTTTGGCACTCACCCTCGCTTTGATCCTATTCATTTTCCGTGCCAGGCTCTCCTGTGTGAGCCACATGATATCCTTTTAATATGTCTTTTTCTGCTTAACTCAGCCAGAACTTCTATAACCTATAATAAAGAACCTTAACTGATATTGTTATTAAATTAGGGAAAGCAGTTAGCTTAAATTGTGAATGAATAGAACTTTATTGAAATAGAAAGGAAATAATGATAAAATCTTAACTGCTCCTAAGCTGAATACCTCCCTTGGCAAAGCCCATCTATTCCCCCAGACCAGGCAAAACTAAACTGCAGCCCAGCATCCAACTAATGAGCTAACCATAAATACTCATTAGAATCCTCAAGTTTCCCCAGGTTTTTACTTGCTATCAGCACTTTAATCCTTAGGAATTGGTAATACTCTAACGTACAAGAAAATCCAATTTGATTATATGAGGTAAAAAATAACAAAAATTCCAAATTAGTACCTAAAATTAGTAAGATGCTACTCTATTGCATTTACCAGTTAAATGTCCATTTTTAGAAAGATGAGAATAAATTTCTGTTCTATCATCATACTGTAATACCTTATTATTATATCCATGAGTTTCTTGAACATGTAGACATCTAAATCATGGCAGTTATAACTAATACAGAAAAATTATACCTTCGGATAAACTGCTTTTAAAATAAAGGCTGGGGAGTTAGACTTCTACAGAGTAATAAGATAAAGGTACTAAAATGTATAAGAGTAGAAGATAAAGAATGAGTGAGAGGTAGAAAAGCCTAGTATATTATAAGCTGACAATATTTGAATGAAAAAAAGAGTTTCCGTTAAATAGCCTTTTTCTGATTATAAGATATATTAACACAGAAAATACAGGAGACTATTTTTTAAAAAAGGCTCACGTTATATTCTACAATCCAGAGATAAACAATGTTAACATACTGACATACTTTCTTCAAGTCTTTTTTTTCCTGGGCACACATATATATGGTGTGTGGGTACAGAAAAGCAAGACTGTACTAAATGCCATTTCTATATCTTGCTTTTATTCATTTCATATATGAATTTCCCTTATGTTATTATATATTCTTTAAAGATGTAATTATTTTAAGCATCTGTATAAGATTCTATCATATGAACATACCTGATATAACCACTGCCCTTCTGGTAGGCAGTTAGGTGTGTTTATAAGTATTCACTACCAGAAATAATGCTACACTAAAGAGTATTACACACTACTGAATTTAGAGAAGTTAGACCTTATTTCTGAATTTATGAAATTAGAGATCTTATTTCAAAAGACACTCTTTCAGAAAAAAACGTTTTCAGGAAGTACTTAATAATTACAAGGTAGTGGATGGAACTAGAGGGTATTATGCTAAATGAAATAAGTCAATCAGAGAAAGACAAATACCATATGATCTCCCTGATATGAGGAATTTAGGGGGTCGCGGGGGAAGGGAGGGAAAAAAATGAAACAAGATGGGACTGGGGAGGGAAACAAACCATAAGAGACTCTTAATCTCAGGAAACAAACTGAGGGTTGTTAGGGGTGGGGGGGAGGGGGAGGGTGGCTGGGTGATGGAAATTGGGGAGGGTATATGCTATGGTGATTGCTGTGAATTGTGTTAGACTGATGATTCACAGACCTGTACCCCTGAACAAAATAATACATTATAAGTTAATAAAATAAAAAATAAAATAGCTACAAGATAGATATGGCCCCAAAATGCTGCTTAAGAGTTTAAATAAAAGAAGAGATAAAAATTATAAAGCACAATTCAAATCAAACAAATGTCTATCAAGCCTAATCTGCAAGTTTCCTTATTGAATCAAATGAGTTTCTCCTCCCTTCGGCATCTTTAATTCTGCTTATCAGCATGTTATACACCAGTGGATCACCTATCCAGGATCACCCATCACTTGATTTATAGCGTGTGAAAATATGCAGCACAGACTAAAAACTGTAAACTTTTAAAGGTTTGTAAAATCTAAAATCTGTATTCACATAAAGTACTTTCCACTAGGATTGCTATAAACAATGTTCCATCAGGCATGAATATATGCATTAAAGACAAAACAAAACAAAAGTTAAGTATGGTTTCCCTGGCAGTCTACTAAAGATGACAGAAATGTACAAGGAAACATAAAAAGTAGGGCTTAGTTTTAGCTATCTCTTAAAAAAAAAAACAAAACAGCAGAGCTAAGAGGAAAAAGCATGATATATGTTAACAATAAAAATAATATACTAAGAAAAAAAAGAGGTAGTAATTCTTATTAAAAACTGATCTCGGGGCACCTGGGTGGCTCAGTGGGTTAAGCTGCTGCCTTCGGCTCAGGTCATGATCTCAGGGTCCTGTGATCGAGCCCCACATCGGGCTCTCTGCTCGGCAGGGAACCTGCTTCCCTCTCTCTTTCTCTACCTGCCTCTCTGCCTACTTGTGATCTCCCTCTGTCAAATAAATAAAATCTTTAAAAAAAACAACAACAACAAAACTGATCTCCTGGGAAAATTTACCAGTTAAATTCAAGTCTATTTTTTTGTTCCTAGTGTCACAGTAATTTGGAAAAAAAAAAAAAAAAAGCCAGCTATGCAATGTCATGAATAGGAGAATATATTTTAAATATTCTCTCCTCAGACTCATCTATTTTTACATCAAGTTATCAGAGATATGATTCTGCCGTTTTACCTCTATAGCCACAAGTCTAATTTATAAGTTCTTATTTTATTGATTTCCCTCTAAGACAGACATTCTTTAGGATTGTAAGTCCCAGCACATGCTGACTCTAAGAGGAATATCACTCACAAAAAACACACTTCTGATCACTATATACAGACACTGAGTCAGCAGAAAACCTGCTTACTAACCAACAAAAATTCAAATATTTGAACAAATGTTTATTCCTGGCTTTATTAACTGGTCTATGATAATATACCTCTGTACAAGAGTATTCTAGAACAATGAAATGTTGTCTAACATAATAATAATATATCTTATTGCTAATAATAGTTAATTTCTTCTTTTGCACATAAAAAGTATAGAATATAATACATTAAAAGTCCTGTATTTAAGATTCTAGAGACTTAGAAAAGTCTTTAAAACCTTATAAATTCAAATCTCACAACAATCAATTTCAATGAGACTATCTAAAGCCTGTTATTTGGAACCTGCCTCTATAGAATAATTGATTTGGACTTGGAAATGTTTTATATAGAGATTTTTATTGTTATGTCATTTGTTAGAGTAGGATCTGAACCATGTCACAACAGGAACTGTGACTTCATATGGCAATTTATCAGGTAAACAAGCTCCATATAGATAAAGACTATACTCCTTAATACAGAACAGAAAAGGTTATACACACGTGTTACTTACCTATGATGGTGATATCACCAACATAAATCTACCATAAACAGATAACAATCTGTTTTTATCTCTAACAAAGAATTGCTGGCAGGCACTTTGACCATTATGACTTAAACTGCTGTGGTATTTCAATTATGAAATAATTTTAGTGACCATCAGATGAAAATTCTCCAATAACCCATTCCCACAAAAATAGGATAGAAGGGGTACACAGTTCAATTCTGAATAGGACTATCCCATTCATCTTACCAGATTGATCAGCCTTCTCATTGCATGTTCATGAGAGCACACACATTCACAGGGATCGAATCCACCTTCTGCCATGATTGCCCAGCTTGATTTAACTTGACTGTTTAAATCTAGGAGCAAGAGAAAAAAGTATAAGACAACTACTGAGCATTACTCTTTCTGTTGAGCTATAAAAATTCGTATTATTATAGACTCATAGTAATTCTCTTAAACTAAGGCTAGTTTACTTATTAATGACATATTTATGAATTTATACTAATATATAAACTATGAATTGTATATAAATTATGAATTTATAGAAATGACTGCCTACCCCTTCTACCGTCAGACTGATTTCCTACAAATGTGACTGTCTTCAGATGCTCTATCCTGGCTCTCATGTGTGGCAGATGATGCTAGAGTCCAACTCTGCTTACTTCTTTAACTTTGTTAGCTATAGTACTGCTATAGACCAAATGTTTATGCCACCCCTTAAAATTCTTATTGTTAAAAAGGAGACAATAGGCCCAAAAATGGGAGTCACTCATGCTAAAGCCCATGTCAGCAAACCAAGACCTAATCACCCAATCTAATTGCAGTTTCAACTCTAAGAACCATAACCTTTAGCCAACCAACACGGAATTACCCAGTCAGCATTAGTGAGCTAATCCATCCATATACCTCTACCATTCATTCCCCTTGGGAAGGTGACCTTGCTTAAAACAACATATTCTTTGCTAATAATTTCCTTTTCCCACCCCCTTTCTGCCTTTAAAAACCTTTCCTTTTGGGATGCCCGGGTGGCTCAGTTGGTTAAGCAGCTGCCTTCAGCTCGGGTCATGATCCCAGGGTCCTGGGATTGAGTCCCCCATCGGGCTCCTTGCTCAGCAGGGAGCCTGCTTCTCCCTTGCCTGCCATTCTGTCGGCCTGTGCTTACTCTCTCTGTCAAATAAATAAATAAAATCTAAAAAAAAAAGCAAAAAAAAAACCCCAAACCTTTCCTTTTCTACAGCTTGGTGGAGCTCCTTTCTATTTGTTAGATGGGATGCTACCCAACTCATGAATTGTTGAATAAAGCCAATTTGATCTTTCAATTTACTGCTTAAGTTTTGTTATTTAACAAATTTTGGTGAAAGCAGCAGGATCAAAAGAGACTTCTGATAGCTTTGGGGACAACAAGAAACACAGGTGTGGTATCCCATGAACTGTTCCAGTTCTCTTTCTTTCTAGCCATTTCTGGGGGCCACTGGGAATTGGGAAGTTCCTGTCAGTTCTGAGCTCTGCTATCTTTGTGTTGAACTTCTAAACCAACCAGCTTTTCGTCCAGGGCTTAGTGGGTCAGTTTGAGCTAACATACAGTACCATCTGGAACTTGAGTCCCTACCTCTTGGTTCAGTCCCACAATTCCCCAGTTGTTCGGAACACCTTTCCTCAGTTTCAGTCACAGTACCCATTTACTGGGATATGGTGGTTTAGTCCTTTCCTCAGTTCCAACCCACAGTCCTCACTTACTGGAGACTGCTGGTTGAATGCATGCTGAGAATGGTGTATGCAGAGCCTTTTCTTGGCCAGTCCACAATAACACCTTTTGGTTGTTGCTGGTATGTTAGGATGCACATTTGTTTGTCTTATTTTGTCTAGTTAAAGGGTTATAGCTAACAGAAGAAAAAAAAAAGCCACAAAAGCTGGTGGGCACTAGAAGAACACTTATGAGCTGTTAGGAGTACCCATCACCTAACTCAAAAACTCGTGCATTAAGTGGGTCATTGAACAGGTTAGGTTGACACTAGGCCACCTCCAACCTCAAGAAAATTCCTATGCAATGAGTTAACTGTGACACTGCACAATTCCCAACCCAGAGGCACATCCCTTTTAGGTATTAGCTCAACTGCAAGAAATCCAAAGTTGGCTAATGGGATCCTTAAACTCTAAGTCAAGCATGCTTCCTTCTGGCACTCCTGCTTATTTTATGCCTAAGAAGATACACTGACAAAGTGGCAAAATCTTACTAAGCTTTATTATGTCCTCACAACCTGGCTTAGTAACCATTAGATTGGCAGCCCCAAAATGGGGCCAGACAGAAATGTGGATTACACCCCATTTACGGCTAGATATGCTGTAAGAAAGGCACGTTAAATTCTAATTGTGGCTAGGGTTCTACCAAACTTCCTCAGAGGAATTACAATGGCCATTACAAGAAATGGTCCAATTAGATAAGATCATTTAAGAACGATACTTAAAAGCAAGTCTTCCAAATCAAAGAGAATGGGATACCTATTTTAAACGGTATGCAAGAGACCCCAAAACGCTTCAAAATTCCAAAATATCTTCATTAAAAGATTTGTTGTAAAAGGCTAGTGAAAAACTAAAGTTGTAAAAGGTACCTAAAAGCAAAAAGCTTTCATTCTTACCACTTCCTTGTATCTTCCTTTATTTGAGGACTCATTCTAGTACTTCTCTAAGGGGAGTTATTTGATACAACCAGAAATGTTTGCTGTCTGTCCTAGGCGAAAACCGACAAGAAACCTAAAAGAATTTTTAAGTAGCTCTGGAACTAGCCATTGGCCAGGTTGAAAGCTGATACACACATCCTGATAAAAATATTTTTTTAGGCCTCCTCCCATAAGCTAAAATGAGACTAAGGTAACCAGAAGCAAAGAAAAAAATCTTCTGAAGCCTTTGTAAAAGTATTTACTTTAAAAAAAAAAAAAAAAAGGCAGTCAGATGGGTGGATCCACCTATGACGTCATTCAAATTATAATCCGATTCTTTGAGGAATTGAGAGCAACTGTCTGCATTTTACAAATCTTGGCAAAATTAGAAATGCAGCCCTAGAGGCAATTCAAAGTTCACCTATTCCTTTTATTACCAATTCCAAAACCTCTATCTCAAAAGGCTTATTGACCTTACAAAACCAAAGTCTCAGAGCAACTTGCATTCTTCCCCTGTGCCTTTGAGATGTAAATATTAACTCCTATCTAGACCACCCCAATTCCTAAGACTGAAAATAAAAGCGCTGTGTATGTGGGGGGTTGGGAAAAGTTAAAATTCAAATTGCAAATGAGCCTCTCTTGTCCAAACTCTAGGCCGAGTCTCCTTAAGATTTCCTGTCTTCCACCCAAGTACTTAACCAGGCCCGACACTGCTTAGCTTTCGAGATCAGACAAGATCTGGCACATTCGGGGTGGTATGACTGCCTCTACAAATACAAATCTTTTTTTTCCCTTTAGAAATCTCTACACCCAACGTGGGGTTGGAACTCTGACCTTAAGGATCAAGAGTTGCATGCTCTTCCCACTGAGCCAGCCAGGTGCCCCAACAAATAAAAGTCCTGAAAGTCTTCTCCATGGGGCGCCTGGGTGGCTCAGGTGGTAGCCGCAGGCATCCCCTGATCTCCAGTTGTAACTTCAAACTCCATGCTAGGCGTAGAGCTCACTTTAAAAAAGAACTGTTTAACTGGCTTAAAAACAAGTGCTTATGAAGTATTTCTAAACCTCAGAAATATAACAGAAATGAACCCAAATGTTTTTCTAATTCACATGATGTAGGATAACTTTCAGTATAAAAGCTAGTTTAAGTATGTTGGTTAAACTAAAACAGACATGTCTTTTGGGTTATCAGATCAAATACAAAACTTTTATAAGTTCATTTTCTCTCTCATAAAATCTGTCAGCCAAAAAACAGCTTGCGGCAATGGTCTAATATCTAAGGCTTTTGTGTGTAATCTAAACATAATTGTTAAAAACAATTAAAAAGACTAAATAAAAAGGTTTTAGGTAAACTTTAGTTTCCTTCTAATCTTTTTGATAACCTGAAACTTTAAAGTTCTGTTAATTTAGATAATGATTTAAAGTAAATTCATTAAACATCCATATCATTTCTAAATAAGATAAAATATTGAAACACTAATTACTGGTCCTCCAAAGACACTGGATCAAGACTTCGAATTTTAACTAAACGTGAAACCCTTTTTCTTTCCCTTTCTTTACAGTGGTACTGGCCTGGAAAGATGATGCTATCTATCATCCATATCTCCCAGGCCACTGCTATGGTGGGGGTGGGGTAAGCTATGGAATTTATAATATTTTATTTCAAGCTAAAGAGAAAACTTAACTGACCTGTGGCTTGAATGAGCAAACACAATATTCCCTCTGAATTCGCCTATTAACAAACAGTACTACCTTAACAGGAATGGTCTGTGCCCCAACAGGGTTTATCTTTGCTGATAGTGGTTATCCATCAATGCCTAGACAGCTGGCAATGCCTCTTTGGTTATCAAAGTGTGCCTGTAACTGTTTTGCCTCACTGGTCAGCTCCCCTGAATTTACACTGCCAAGACCTAAAAGGAGGCTTTCGTGATTCAAGATTCACCTTCTTTGGCAGGACCCTAGTTTAGATAAATAAATCTAAATGAGGCTACGATCAGAAACCTCTCCTTAACTCTTGAAAGTATTACAAAATCCACAACAGCTGTACAACAAAAATCTTAGACTGTCTGGCCATAGTTGTTTTTTTCTGTTTGTTTCTTGTTTTGTTTTGCAGTTGTTTTCGGTAATAGGATAGCCCTTATTAATCGTTTAACAGGGCAAGGTGGTGTCTGTGCTGTGACCACCACTGCCTGCTGCTCCTGGATTAACATTTCTGGGAAAGTTGAAACTCAATTATGTAAGATCATTGAGCAAGTTGCTTGGCTTAAAAAAATGACCTCCTTCAGCAGGGTCTTTCCTCAACTTACTTGATTTTGATTGGTTTTGGTCCGGGGAACCACAGCTCTGAAGTGCACTGGGAAATCATTCTGAATATAATAATCATAATAATCATAGTAAATACACTGTATTCTCTCAAAAGCTTTACATGCATGTTCGTAGCTCTTAAATACCATGCAAATGATCTCCCTAAGATGGGAACATCAGAAGAGGACCAAAGAGGGGTGTGCCTGGTTGCCTCAGTTGGTAGGGCATGTGACTCTGGATCTTGGGTGTGGAGAGCACTTGAAAATAAAATCTTGTTTATTTTTTAAGATTTTATTTATTTACTGGGTGGGGGAGAGAGAAAGCATAAGCAGAGGGAGGGGCAAAGGCAGAGGGAGAAGCAGACTCCCTGCTGAGCAGGGAGCTCAAGGTGGGGCTTGATCAGAGAACCACAGGATCATGACCTCAGCCAAAGGCAGATAAGTTTAACTGACTGAGCCACCCAGGTGCCCTGAAAGTAAAATCTTAAAAAAAAAACAAAAACAAAACAAAACAAACTGTGAACCTTAAGTTGTGGCCTATCACAGAGATTAAGCAAAAAAGAAAAAAAATGTCACAACCTGTGAATATCCCAAACAAAAAATGGACAGAAACCGGGACACGTGGGTGGCTCAATTGGTTAAGCGGCTGCCTTGGCTCAGGTCATGATCCATGGCCCAGGGTCCTGGGATCATGTCCCATGCTGGGTTTCTTGCCCAGGAGGGAGCCTGCTTCTCCCTCTGCCTGCTCTGCTTGTGCTCTCTCTCTCTCCCTGAGAAATGAATAAAATCTTAAAAGAAGGACAGAAGGACAGAAATGGTGAGAACTTCAGAGCTGAAAGTGGTACTAATGCCTTAAACTTTGATCACATATCTCAGTGAAGCTCCAAGTCTTATCAAAAGGGGTGCACTGTTAATAAGGAGACGGAAAGCCAAAACAGCAAAATTTGTTATATTATATATATTATATATTTTACCACAATTAAAAAAAAATTCTGGTTGTCTGGGACTAGAGGGCTTGGGAAGAAATGGGGACTGACTGCTAATTGATACCTGCTTTCTTTTGGGGTTAAGAAAATGTTTCAAAATTGATTAGGGTGATGGTCACACAACTCCATGAATACACTAAAAACCACTGCATTTTACACTTTAAACAATGCAAAATATGGCATGTGAATTTTATCTTTAAAAGGCTGTTATTTTAAAAAAGAGGGGGTGGGGAGGGCACCTGGCTGGCTCAGTCAGAAGGGTGTGTGACTCTTGAACTCAGAGTCATGAGTTCAAGCCCCACACTGGACGCAGAGTTTACTTAAAAAAAAAAAAAA
>RCUC01124983.1:0-18804 GCA_003697995.1 Taxidea taxus jeffersonii | reverse complement strand
CACTCAGTGTCTAAATAGATGGAAGATGGCTGTAAGTTATTGTCTGGGCTACCTAGTCTAGTCTCTGTCCACAATCAAACTGAGGCTTCACATTGGGCTGCACCTATCAGACCACACTACAGACGCAAACAAGAATTACCAGGAAGTATTGATGACTCAGGTTTTATCTCTTTTGGCCAATCTTTACTACCTCAGATGGGAGTTAGTGCAATGAAGCTGTGGTTAGAAATGTATCACTTACTGTAAGGGAAATATCAAGGTCTACCTCTGAGGCTGTAGCTGTCAAGCAAAGATCATTGAATTTGCTTACTAAAGTTGTCTTAGACAAGAGAATAATTCTTGATTCTTTCCTTGCTGAGCAGGAAGGTGTTTGTTCTATAGGCAATACCTCTTGCACTTAGATAAGTAGTTTGGGGAAGTTGAGATACAACTGAGTGAAATAGTTAAACAAACCACTGGCTTAAGCAGATTAAACCTAGCTCTGGGCTATTCTTTGACCTCTTTAATTTGACTTGTTTGGATCATGGGGGCCTTGGCTTTGGAGTGCCCTCCAAAATTTGGGTCTTCTTTTTCTTCTTTCTACTTCCTTCCCCTCCTACCTCCTTCTCCTCCTCCTCCCTTTCCTACCCCTCCACCTCCTTCTCTTCCTTCATCTTCTGGTTTTATTTTTAAGTAATCTCTATACCCAACGTGGGCTTAAACTCACAACTCCAAGATCCAGAGTCACATGCTGCACCAACTGAGCCAGCCAGGTGCCTCTGGGTATTATTCTTATCATCATTATTATAGTCTTTCTGGTGCACTATGTTCTCTCAAAGATCTTGAATATATGTCTACAACTGCTGGCCTGATGGGTAGTCTTACTGAGATTGGAACTCCAAAAGAAATATGAAGAAAATGGTCATCTATAAGACTATGAGGCCAACTTTTGTCCTGTGGATACTATCCAAAGACCAAAACAGATGACAAAAGCAGTGATTAGGAGTAGTGCTCCAGCCTTAACATTTGATCACAACTCTCAGTAATCTTAGAGTCTGATCAAAAGGGGAGAACTGTTAAAGTAAGCAGATTAGACCCAAGGCAGGCTCACTGATCGTAAATCCCATGTCAATCAAAACTTAACTAAATTTTTGTGCTGGGCTCTCCAGAGAAGGAAGGCTTGCATTAGCCAGTCAGTGCTTGTCTTCTCTGCACAAGTTACCTGACATGGCTCCAAGATTCTCCTTGCTCCAGGTAAGGAAAGTAACCCTGCCTTAACCAACTAGCAAATGACCAGTATAACTTCTTTGTAAAAATCTGTAAGAATCTCTCACCTTATGTAGCTCTTTGGAACTCCTTTCTATCTGCTAGATTGGATGCTGCAAAATTCATAAATTACCAAATAAGACCAGAAAGAGCTTTAAAATTTACTCAGTTGAATTTTGTTCTTTAAACAAATAACTTTAATTATAGAGAAAAGAGTAGAGGAGGTATTTGAGAAATTAGGAACATAAAATAATCTTGCTATATTTTCTTTTTTTTTGGAGTTGTAGAAGGTATTTATTTTTAATTTACTTTTAATTAATTAATTTTTTACCCCATCCCCCACCCACTTCTCCTCTAGCAACCCTCAGTCTTTTCCTACCATTAAGAGTCTCTTAAAATTTGTCTTCCCTCTAATTTTGTCTTCTCTTACTTTTTCCTCTCTTCCCCTATGATCCTCTCTTTTGTTTCTTAAATTCCACATATGAGTGAGATTATATGATAATTGTCTTTCATTGATTGACTTATTTCACTTAGCATAATACCCTCCAGTTTCATCCACATCATTGCAAGTGGCAAGATTTCATTTTTTGATGGCTGAGTAGTATTCCATCCCTTCTTCTTTATCCACTCATCTGTTGTTGAACACATGGGCTCTTTCCATAGTTTGGCTATTGTGGACATTGCTGCGTAAACATTGGGGTCCAGGTGCCCCTTCAGATCACTACATTTGCATATTTGGGATAAATACCTAGCAGTGCAATTGCTGGGTGTGTTTTAAACCTCTATACTGTTTTCCAGAGAGTCTATACCATCTTGCATTCCAACCAACAGTGTAAGAGGGTTCCTCTTTCTCTGCATCATCACCAAGATCTGTCCATTCCTGACTTGTTCATTTTAGCCATTCTGACTGGTGTGAAGTGGTATCTCATTGTGGTTTTGATTTGTATTTCCCTGATCCTGAGTGATGTTGAGCATTTTTTCATGTGTCTGTTGGCAACATAGATGTCTTCCTTGGAGAAATATCTGTGCATGTCTTCTGCCCATTTCTTAATTGGTCTTCTGACCATTTCTTGATTGGATTATTTGTTCTTTTGGTGTTGAATTTGATAAGTTCTTTATAGATTTTGGGTACTAGTCCTTTATCTGGTATGTCATTTGCAAAAATCTTCCATTCTGTCAGTTGTCTTTTGGTATTCTCACCTGTTTTCTTTCCTCTGCAAGAGCTTTTTATCTTGATGAAGTCCCAATAGCTCATTTTGCCTTTGGAGACATGTCTAGCAAGAATTCCCTATAGCCTAGGTCCCAAAGGTTGCTCCTGTGTTCTCTGGTATGATTTTGATGAATTCTTGTCTCACATTTAGTTCCTTATTTTTTTCTTTTTTTTTAAATTAAATTTTACTTTTTAAGTATTCCAAGATTCATTTTTAATGTACCACAACCAGTGCTCCATGCAATATGTGCCTGCCTTAACACTCACCACCAGGCTTACCTAACACCCCACACCCCCTCCCTTCCAAAACCTTCAGTTTGTTTCTCAGAGTCCACAGTCTCTCATGGTTCATCTCCCCTTCCAATTCCCCCCAACTCCCTTCTTCTCTCCATCTCTTCATGTCCTCCGTGTTATTCCTTATGCTCCACAAATAAGTGAAACCATACGATAATTGACTTTCTCTGCTTGACTTATTTCACTCAGCATAATCTCTTCCAGTCCCATCCACGTTGATACAAAAGTTGGGTGTTCATCCTTTCTGATGGAGGCATAATATCCCATTGTATGTATGAACCATATCCTCTTTATCCATTCGTCCGTTGAAGGGCATCTTGGCTCTTTCCACAGTTTGGCGACTGTGGCCATTGCTGCTCTGAACATGGGGGTATAGATGGCCCTTCGTTTCACTACATCTGTATCTTTGGGGTAAATACCCAGTGGTGCAATTGCAGGGTCATACGGAAACTCTATTTTTAGTTTCTTAAGGAATCTCCACACTGTTTCCCAAAGTGGCTGCACCAACTTGCATTCCCTCCAACAGTGTTAGAGGGTCCCCCTTTCTCCACATCCTCTCCACCACTTGTTTTTTCTTGTCTTGTTAATTTTGGCCATTCTAACTGGTGTAAGGTGGTATCTCAATGTGGTTTTGATTTGAATCTCCCTGATGGCTAGTGATGATGAACATTTTTTCATGTGTCTGTTAGCTGTTTGTATGGCTTCTCTGGGGAAGTGTCTGTTCATGTCTTCTGCCCATTTTTGGCGTGATTATCTGTTTTGTGAGTGTTAAGTTTAAGGAGTACTTTATAGATCTTGGATATCAGCCTTTCTCTGGAGTGTCATTTGTGAATATCTTCTCCCATTTTGTGGGTTGTGTCTTTGTGTTGTTGACTGTTTCCTTTGCTATGCAGAAGCTTTTGCTCTTGATGAAGTCCCAAAAATTCATTTTTGCTTTTGTTTCCTTTGCCTTTGGAGACACGTCTTGGAAGAAGTTGCTGTGGCTGATGTAGAAGAGGTTACTGCCCATGCTCTCCTCTAGGATTTTGATAGATTCCTGCCTCACATTGAGGTCTTTTATCCATTTCGAGTTTATCTTTGATATGGTGTAACAGAATGGTCGAGTTTCATTCTTCTATACATAGCTGTCCAATTTTCCCAGCACCATTTATCGGAGAGACTGTCTTTTTTCCACTGGATATTTTTTCCTGCTTTGTTGAAGGTTATTTGACCATAGAGTTGAGGGTCCATATCTGGGCTTTCTACTCTGTTCCACTGGTCTATGTATCTGTTTTCATACCGGTACCATGCTGTCTTGATGATCACAGATTTGTAGTAAAGCTTGAATCAGGCAACGTGATGCCCCCAGTTTTGTTTTTCTTTTTCAACATTTCCTTAGCAATTTGGGTCTCTTCTGGTTCCATACAAATTTTAGGATGGTTTGCTCCAGGACTTTGAAAATGCTGGTGGAATTTTGATCGGAATGGCATTGAAAGTGTAGATTGCTCTAGGTAGTATAGACATTTTAGCAATGCTTATTCTTCCAATCCATGAGCATGGGATGGTCTTCCATCTTTTTGTGTCTTCTTCAATTTATTTCATGAGTGTTCTGTGGTTCCTTGAGTACAGATCCTTTACCTCTTTGGTTAGGTTTATTCCCAGGTATCTTATGGTTCTTGGTGTTAGAGTAAATGGAATCGATTCTCTCATTTCCCTTTCTGTGTTTTCATTGTTAGTGTATAAGAAAGCAACCGATTTCTGTACATTGACTTTGTATCCGGCCACATTACTGAATTGCTGTATGAGTTCTAGTAGTTTGAGGGTGGAATCTTTTGGGTTTTCCATGTAAAGCAGCATGCCATCTGCGAAGAGAGAGAGTTTGACTTCTTCATTGCCAGTTTGAATGCCTTTTATTTCTCTTTGTTGTCTGATTGCTGTTGCTAGGACTTCTAATACCACGTTGAACAAGAGTGGTGAGAGTGGGCATCCTTCTCGTGTTCTGATATCAAAGGGAAGGCTGTCAGTTTTCCCCCATTGAGGATGATATTCACTGGGGGTTGTTCATTGATAGATTTTATGAAGTTGAGGAATGTTCCCTCTATCCCTATACTTTGAGGAGTTTTAATCAGGAATGGATGCTGTATCTTGTCAAATGCTTTTTCTGCACCAACTGAGAGGACCATGTGGTTCTTCTCTCTTCTCTTATTGATTTGTTCTGTCACATTGATTGATTTGTGAATGTTGAACCACCCCTGCATCCCATGGGTAAATCCTGCCTGGTCATGGTGGATAATCTTTTTAATGTGCTGTTGGACCCTATTAGCTAGATCTTGTTGAGAATCTTGGCATCCATATTCATCAGGGATATTGGTCTGAATTCTCCTTTTTGGTGGGGCCTTTGCCTGGTTTGGGGATCAGGGTAATGCTGGCTTCGTAAAAAGAGTCTGGAAGTTTTCCTTACGCTTCAATTTTTTGAAACAGCTTCAGGAGAATAGGTATTATTTCTTCTTTGAATGTTTGGTAGAATTCCCCAGGGAATCCAACAGGTCCTGGGGTCTTGTTTTTGGGGAGGTTTTTGATCACTACTTCAATCTCGTTACTAGATATTGGTCTGTTTGGGTTGCCAATTTCTTCCTGATTCAGTCTTGGAAGTTTATAGGATCTATTTCTTCTAGGTTGCTTAACTTATTGGCATATGACTGTTGATAATAATTTCTGATGGTTGTTTCTATTTCCTTGATGTAAGTTGTCATCTCTCCCTTTTCGTTCATAATTTTATTAATTTTGGTCCTCTCTCTTTTCTTTTGGATTCATTTTGCTAGTGGTTTGCTGGTGGAATTTTTCATTTTTTCAATCGATCTTATTGATTCTTTGAAAAAAACCTGCTTCTGGTTTCGCAGATGCGTTCTACTGTATCTCTAGTTTCTATCTCAGTCATCTCTGCTCTAATCTTAATTCTTTCCCTTTTTGTGTGTGGGGTTGGCTTAATTTGTTGTTGATTCTCCAGTTCCTTAAGGTGTAGAGACAGCTGGTGTATTCTGGATGTTTCAATTTCTTTTGAGGGAGGCTTGGATGGCTATGTATTTCCCCCTTAGGACTGCCTTTGCTGTATCCCATAGGGTTTGGACCAATGTGTCTTCATTCTCATTGGTTTCCATGAATTGTTAAAGTTCTTCTTTGATTTCCTGGTTGATCCAAACATTCTTAAGCAAGGTGGTCTTTAGCTTCCCGGTGTTTGAATTCCTTCCAAACTTTTTCTTGTTGTTGAGTTCCAGTTTCAAAGCACTGTGGTCTGAGAATACGCAGGGAATGATCTCAGTCTTTTGGTATTGGTTGAGCCCTGATTTGTGACTCTGTATGTGGTCTATTCTGGATAAAGTTCCATGTGCACTCAAGAAGAATGACTCTTCTTTTGTTTTAGGGTGGAATGTTCTGTATATATCTATGAGGTCCATCTGGTGAAGTGTGTCATTCAAAGTTCTTGTTTCTTTATTGATTTTCTGCTTGGATGATCTGTCTATTACTGAGAGTGGTGTGTTAAGATTCCCTACTATTAATGTAGTTATAGCAATATGACTATTTTGATTAAAAGTTGGCTTATGTAGTTGGCTGCTCCATGTTGGGGACATAAATATTTACAATTGTTAGGCCTTCTTGGTGGATAGACCCTTTAAGAATGGTGTAGTGTTGGGATGCCTGGGTGGCTCAGTTGGTTAAGCAGCTGCCTTCGGCTCAGGTCATGATCCCTGAGTCCTGGGATCGAGTCCCACATCGGGCTCCTTGCTCAGCAGGGAACCTGCTTCTCCCTCTGCCTCTGCCTGTCTCTCTGTCTGCCTGTGCTCACTCTCTCTGACAAAAAAAAAAAAAAAAAGAATGATGTAGTGTCCTTCTGTATCTCTGACTACAGTCTTTAGTTTAAAATCTAATTTATCTGATATGAGAATTGCTACCCCAGCTTTCTTTTGATGCCCATTAGCATGAAAGATGCTCTTTCGTCCCTTCACTTTCAGTCTGGATATATATTTAGGTTCCAAATGGGTCTCTTGTAGACAACATATGGATGGGTCCTGTCATTTTATCCAATCTGCAACCATGTGCCATTTTATGGGCGCTTATAGGCCATTTCACATTGAGAGTGATTATTGAGAGATACGTTTTTATTGACATCATTTTCTATAGATTGTCTCTGTAAATTTCTGTTCTGTATCACTCTTGGGTGTTTTCTTCTTTTATAGACACCCCCCCCCTTAATATTTTTTGTAGTGCTGGCTTGGTGGTCACATACTCTTAAACCTTGCTGGTCTCAGAAACTCTTTATCCCTCCCTCCATTTTGAATGTCAGCCTTGCTGGATAAAGTATTATTGCCTGCATGTTCTTCTCATTTAGTTCCCTGAATATGTCCTTCCAGCCCTTTCTGGCTTGCCAAGTTTCTGCGGACGGGTCTCACTATTCTGATGGACTTCCTCTGTATGTAAGGAATCTCTTCTCCCTATCTGCCCTCAGAAGCTCTTGTCTAAGATATGATTTGTGAGTTTCTCAATGATGTGTCTGGATGTCTTTCTAGATTCATTGATCTTGGTGCATTTTCTTTCTGCTTCTAGGACATGAATGCTGTTCCATTCCCCAGATTGGGAAATTTTTCATCCAGAATTTGTTCAACTGTATCTTCTAGTCTTCTCTCTCCACCCCCTCAGGGATCCCAAAATTCTGACATTGGAATGTTTCATGGCATCATTAATTTCCTAATTCTGTTTTCATGACTTCTAAGCTGTTTGTTCCATGCCTCCTCCTGATCCTTCTCCTCTATCAGTTTGTCCTCTAGATCACTAATTCTATCTTCTGCCTCAGTTACTCTAGCTGTTAGAGTATTTATATTAGATTGGATCTCATTGATAGCATTTTCCACCTCTGCCAGGTTGGCTCTCACTTCTGTCCTTAAGAGATTCTATGTTGTCACTGATGATTTTCTCCAACCTAGCCATTGCCTGGATAATTGTTACCCTGAATTCCCTTTCCAACATATTGTTTATGTCCATATCCAATAGTTCTGATAGAGAGGGAACAGTCTCTGAATTTTTTTCTCTGTTGGTTGTTCCTCCTCTTAGTCATTTTGGTGAGAGGTTGTTGAGGGGATGTATAGCTGAATGTATCAATCACGATCCAGGCAAGGTACACCCTGGAATGTCTCAGATCAATTGGAAGTCACCACCAAAAAGAAAGAAAAAAGAAAAAAAAAGTGAGAAAGAGAGAGAGAGAGAGAAAGAGAAAACCCAGCCAAAATGAGCCCCCAAAGATTTATAAGGTATATAAACAAAAATGGACAAACAAAAAGACTGACAAAAGTAAATGACAAGAAAAAAAAAGAAGAACCCAGCCACAATGAACCCCAAGAATAAGATTTATATAATACCAGAACAAAAACAAAAACACAGAAATACTGACAGAAGAATAAGATGGGAGGCTGGTTATAAATTCTCAGTGTGGGTGAGGAAAGTTATTTTGGTTCTTCCTGGATGTATCTTGGTATCTTTGTTAAAGGACTCAACTTTCCAGAGATAAAAGGGAGATTAAAACTGGTTTCTATATAGAGGTAGTATTGAATAGAGAAAGAAGATTACCTTGAATCTTGTATCTATATGTATATTTTAAAAAAAGAAAAGATGAGAGAAAAAGAAAAACACTTATATATGTATGCAAAAAGTTCAAGTTTTACTTCCATAGGAAGAAAATAAGCAATAGCAGAATATTGAGTTTTAAATGTCATATTTTCTTTGTTTTAGCATATGATTTTTGAATTACATATATTTTATTAAAAATAAAAGTTTAAGTTAAAAGGTTATTATGGAATATATTGTATTAAACCTTTAGTTGTAATGGTAAGTTAGAAAATTAAAAAAAATTAAAAGAACAAGAATCATGAAAATGAATTAAAAAGAAGTTGTGTCTATGAAATATACAGATTTTAAGGCAATACAGTGAGCTTAATATATTGTTTTCCCATGATGTTGGGGTTTTACAGTTTTATGGTGACCCTGTGGTGGTTGTCCTCTAGTTCTTTTGGCTTGCCTTCTGGGGGAGGGTACTGCCACTTTGTTTTTCAGTCAGCCTTGCTTGGGTTGAGTCGTCCTTCCCCCTATCAAGGTGCTGAGCTCTGTGGAAACCGGTTTTTCAGGCTTTTGTTCTCTGGAGGTTTTTTTTCTTTGGCGGGTTTTTGTGGCTTTTCAGAGGTTTAGATGAAAGCAAACTGCTCCCAGACCTCCATCTCAGAGAGATGCCTCAGTCTGCTCCTCTCTGGGTGCTCCAGAACACACAGACTCCCCCTCTGCAAACTCCACTGAATAGCACAACCTCCCACAAGTGGTGTGCATCCCCAGCCACTGTCTCAGTGGTTGCCCAAGGCGCCTGGTTTTCTCTGCACCCCTGTTCCACTGAAATTGCAGGCGATATTAGTCCAGGGAACCCGTTTCCAGTGGCTGCCTCTGCTGGGACTGCTATCTGGGGTTCAGGCCCATACAGGGTGCACTCAGATCCTGCTGTCATGCGGGTTGCAGAAGGCTAAACCAACCAGAGATTGTGCAGGTTCTCTCAGGCATGGGCTGGGAGCATTCAGACCCTTGGCCAGTCCTAGAGACTGCTGGCTAGCACACACACCAGGCTCTCTCAGGCATGGGGGGAGTGCGCTCATAGCCCACAGTTATGCAGGGCATACAGAGTGCAGAAGGCTGTAGAACTAGAGAGCACTGGCTGGCGCCCACACCAGACTCTCTCACACCAGGGCAGGAGTGCACCTAGCCGAGCGAGCGGTGGTGCAAGCAGCAGAAAGCCATGAGCTCAGGGCCCAAGGAGGCTCTGCCACACTCTCTCTGTCTTGGGTGGTTGCTGGCAGTTGCCATCCTGAGTCTGTGGGCTTAGGATTGTGCCTGTGACCTCCTGATTCCACCGGTTTCCCCTTAAGATCTTTTGCTTTTTTTGAGTGCTTTTAACCAAACTCCATATTAATGCCGGTCCCCAACCACAGGGCACTTTTCGTTTTGGGATATTACTTTCCAGTGGGTTGCTTCTGGTGGCTCTCTCCCCAATCTATCCTCCGGTATCATTCCGAGAGTTCCCACTCCGCTTTACCACTCCACTGATGTCTTCTGCCCCCATAGAGATCTGGAAGTATATAATCTCACATCTCAGGCTGATTTCCTGGGTGTTCAGAGTGTTCTGGTAGATATTTAGCTCAGTTTATATGACTAGTTGAAACAGGGTCTCCTACTTCTCTGCCATCTTGCCCCTTTCCAGTACTGCCTCTTGTTCTCTCTCTCTCTTTCTTTTTAAAAGATTTTATTTATTTATTTGACACACAGAGAGAGATCACAAGTAGGCAGAGAGGCAGGCAGAGAGAGAGGGGGAAGCAAGCTCCCTGCTGAGCAGAGAGCCCAATGCAGGGCTCGATCCCAGGACCCTGAGATCATGCCTTGAGCCGAAGGCAGAGGCTTAACCTACTGAGCCATGCAGGCGCCCTCTTGCTCTCTTTTTTGAGGTGAGCTTTTTGTCTTGTCATTCTGTCTAGAGATGAATAGATGAGTGAGAGAACAAAATACTAAAATGCAAGAATGACCACAGAGAAATATATACTAAACAATCCCAAAAAGACCTGATGACTGGGGGGAAAAAAGGGAATACAATCAGACCTATGAACAGAATATAGCAATACAGTAGATCCTGTGTGTATTTTGGTCTGGTTGTTAGAAAACTAGATCTCAACATTTTAATGAAAGAAAACTTATATACATACAAAAAATTAAATACAATGAAAGTATAGAATGTAACTATAAAAATGAAAATTAAAGGATAAAAAAAGGAATATAAACAGACAGGTGAACAGAACAGAGCAATACACTTCATCCTGAGTGTATATTGGTCAGTTTGTTAGAAGAAATTGCATCTCAGAATTTGTAAAGAAAGAAACACACACACACACACACACACACACACACACACACACACACACACACTGGCTGGCTACTGGAAAGTGATATAGCAGTGCAGTGCAAAATCAGAACTTTTAGAAGTCTACTCCAATGAGGGATGTCCCTGACTGAAAGGTGCTCAGGTGGTGAAATCCTAGGTGGGACAGTGTGGTCTCAGGATCCTTGGGGGTCATAGAAGACTAGGGGTACCTGAGTGCAGTAGAGTTCCCAGGCATTAGTGGGGAAACTAGCTGCAATCAGTGAGCCCAGGAGTGGACTCTTTGCTCAGGGTTGCTATAACTTGCAAATCATGGCAGATCAGACCACTGCTCTCGGAGCAGGGGCCCAACAAGCAGCAGAACTGGTGAGACTCCCCTTCCTCTTCCTGGGGGAGTGGCACCAGAATGCACTGGAGGAATCTGCAGGGTTTGGAGACTCAAAACAGGGTAACTGGCTGAGACAGAAATGCCCAGTCATAGGCTGGGTGAGCTTGGAGTGCAGAGACCAGGGAGACAGGAGTGATTGACTGCTTTTCTCCAAGGGTACACTGAGGAGTGGGGCTCTAAGCTCTCAGCTCCAGGCCAGAGACTGGGAGTCCACCATTTTCATTCTCATCCTCTAAAGTTGTGTGGAAAGCCTTCAGAGAACAAAAGCTAGAGAGAGCAATCCAGAGCAGATTGCTTAGCCTGGCACCTGGCAAAGGCAGTGTAATTCTGCTTGGGGCAAAGACACTTGAGAATCAATGCAACAGGCTGCCTCCCCCAGAAGATCAGCAAGAGCATCCAGCCAAGACCAAGTTTACCAATCAAAGAGAATGGCAAAACTCCAGCACTAGGGGAATATAGCATATAGAATCCATGGATTTTTTTCCCATGAAAAAAATTTTACTCTTTCAATTTTAATTATTTTCTCTTTCCTTTTCAACCAGTTTTTTTAAATCAACTCTTTTGTTAAAATCTTTTTAAATTTTTCATTTTTACAGTTATATTCTATCCTTTCATTGTATTTAATTTTATTTTTGTATATATAAAAATTCTACTGACTTTTTAAAAACACTTTTTATTTTTTTAAGATTTTATTTATTTATTTGACAGACAGAGATCACAAATAGGCAGAGAGGCAGGTGGGGGGGGGGAGCAGGCTCCCCGCTGAGCAGGGAGCCCAATGCAGGGCTTCAATCCCAGGACCCTGGGATCATGACCCGAGCCAAAGGCAGTGGCTTTAACCCACTGCACAACCCAGGTGCCCCTAAATTCTACTGTCGTTACAATTTGGGGATGCACTTTCTTCTAACAGACCAAAATACACCCAGAATCTAGTGTGTGGCTCTATTCTCTTCAATTGTCTGATCATATTTGCTTTTTTTTTCTTTTCTTTTTTCCCTTCTTTTTGGTTTTTTTTTTCTGTTTTGTTAAAGTCTTTTTAAAATTTTCATCTTTACAGTTGCAGTCTTCCTTTCAATATATTATTTTTTGGTTTGCTCCTGCAATTTCCTGATTTGGAATAAAATTCCTCTTTAAGGCTCTTGATAGGCCCAGAACCCAGGGCTGATTCTGGTCCTTGAAGAGGATTTATTTTGTACCTCAAATGGTGTGAAGAACCAAGCCCCAAGGGTCCACTGGACAGAACATCCAGAAGCAGTCCAAGACCCTTGGGCTACTGTCTGGGCAGGAATCACTGGGAGTCTGTAATCCTATTCATGGATAGGATTTTAATTTTAATTTTAATATCCCCTTTAATAGCAAAGGGAATATACTAAGAGGTTCCATGAGGCATCACACTTCCTTCGAGCCTATGAAATCCATGAAAGCAGGGCTGGGCTCTTTTGCTTCCCTGCTGTAGATTCAGTGCCTAGGGCACCCACTACACACTTACTCAACATGTGGGGTATATGTGTGTACGGCTCAAATATTTGTTGGCTGAATGGTAAAATGCAACCAAGTCTTGCAAAGGCATCACAGCTCTTTCCTCTTGTATGAGTTTGCTCAGGTTGCCATAACAAAATAGCCCAGATGTGTGGCTCAGGTAGCAGAAATTTATTGTCTCACCATCCTGGAGCTGGAGGTCCAGTCAAGGTTTGGCAGATTTGGTTTCTCCTGAGGCCCCTTTCCTTGACTTGCTGACTGGAGTTTCCTCTCTTTATGCATCCCTGGTGCCTCTTCTTATAAGGACACCAGTTCTACTGGATTAGGGTCCCACATGTTCAACCTCATTTAACATTAGTTACCTCTTTAAATACATTATCTTCAACTGCAGTTACATTAGGTTTAAGGCCTCAACATATGAATTTGAAGGGTGGGACACAATTTAGTCCACAACATCCCTCTTTACCTGCAGGCCCCTCACTGTCCTTCACCTTAGGCACCCACTTCCTTCTCTTTCTCCACAGACCCACCCTTTCTTTCTCTATGGCCTTATCTCATTCGCCCTTTTAGAAGTTCACTCAACAAAAGTGGAACGTGCTGAGTTCACAAGGCAGGAGCTCCATGGTTTTGCCTCAGACCTGTTTTGTTTGGCTTGATGTCAGGCCTTCCTGTGGGTCACTTCACACCACTTCCATGCCCTCTCACTGGCCCCTTTGGCTCATCCTCAGGTGGATCTGGCCCCCATGGGCATTTTAGAGGACAACTCCCAAACCAGAGCCCCTGAGTCCCAAGTTGTACAGAGAATCCAGCTTATACACTGGGCTCATTTGGTGGCCGCCAACTGACCACTCAGAGGAGTCAGAGAAGATGTCAAGGATAGGAACTCCTCTATGAAGGAGCTTGGTGGTTTGGAGGAAAGAATTGGGAAAGAAACAACTGGTCTGCATCTTAAATATGATTCCCAGCCTTTCACCATGTTTTTACCCCCAAAAAGAGGTCTGCTTTTCACATTGTTTTTATTTGGTCACTACTACATACATACACCCTATTAACACAACAACACTGCACACACTGACACCTAACCACTCATACACACACTAAGTATACATTCACACCCCACTAGGCATACCCCACACCACCCACACACCTGACACACAATCCCACTACAGATTACCCCATCAAGCACATGAATACTCATTACTCACACCTATACATGCAATCCCACTCCTCACACACATGACCCCACTACATAAACACCCAACCACTCACACATAATTTCACTAAATACCTTACACTACATATATGCCTCACTACTCACAAACATCCATTCATCACACACACACACACACACACACACACTAATAAGCACATTACACATACAACTTCACATATGTATACCACAGTACTCAGCATATATAGTACCCACACACACACCCCTACACAAATTCTCACTACTTACATGCAATCTCACTGCATATATGCAAACCCCACCTACACATACACCATTACACACACCCTACTACTTTCATATACACATGCACATGGCCCATTGTGCACACACTCCCAAACACAAAGCCATGTACACTCACTCACACAATTCTCTATAAGTGCTCCCCACAAGAGACCTCACTATGCATGCACACATACACCCCTTCTGCAGATATGCACACATATACTATACATATCCAACCTACTTCAGACACACACACTCCTACATGCACTCACACACATATTTTCACCCCATACCCACACCTGTCACAACCCCATTACACACATGTGCACAAATCCATAAACACATATACAAAAGCCTCACCACCTCCTTTTCTACCATGTTGACAGCAATTTTCTCCATACTCCAAGCCTTATATTCACAGCCTGCTTTTGACTGTTCATCCTACATATCCAAATTTCATTTCTCACCATTCCTACTCAGGCCCCTTTCTCCAATCAGGCTGGTCACTTTCCTTTTTTGTAGACCTAGAACCCCTGGCACTCAATAGGGGTCCAATAAGTTTCTGTTAAACTGAAATATTGTTCTCTGCAAGTGTTCTCTCCCTCCTTTACCCAGAGCCCATATTTTGCTTCCTTTAATACCTAGTTTAAGATTCATGGCTACTACACAGTTGCTCCCTTACCTGACATTCTTCTAGGAAGTGTTCCATTTTGTCCTGTACGCCTTGCTTATGTACCAGGATGTCAAAACCAAAGCTGTGAACTAAGCAGCAGACATCAGATACCAAACTTCGTGTGAGGCTTCCTGGTAGAATATTCAAGGTAGTTAGTCCAGTGCTTGTTTCCTGACTGAGCTCCCCCTACCCAATTTACAAATAAAGTGGAGCCAGAGGTGGAAGGGAATAATGGAGTTTTTGTGGAGAGAGATTCTGTAGCCCAAGTCCCGTCCCCTTAGGGATGGTAGAGGAAATACCCCGCCCCCCAACCTCAAACCTGGAGAGTGAGATGCAGTGGTAAAACTCAGAGAGGGTGACATGCATTTCCTGCAGAAAGCATGCAAGTCAAGAGGTTGTGACAGGGAAGCCACAGATGGCAGACAGCTGTGGGTGGATATAACCTACTTCTCACTGACAGTGGGGCAAGGACATGGGAGAGAGGCTTAGAACCCTCCCCAGGAGCAGTGCCTGGGAAAGGAAGGGAATGTCACTGGTGACAGTGGTGGAGAGGTCTGCCAGAGGAATGGGGTCTGTGGGGCAGCCTAGTGGAGAAGGGGACCAGAAGCAGCAGCTGGAAGGGTCCAGCAGGTGTCTGAAAATCTCCCATGAGTTCTCACATGGTAGTGAGGTGTGAAAGCCTGCTGCACCTTCAGGCTGTGGAGCCAACTCAGAATGGCAGCAGACTCTGACCAAGTGAGAACCCCCCTGTCCACCTCCCATGCCTCCCCTCTGCTCAGGAGCAGATGAATGCAGAAGAAGACTGTACTTCATCCCACAGGGAGGATCCATTTACACATCTGAATCAAGATTGTTTGTGACTTAAAGTGATCATAGGACTATTTCCTAGGAATTAACAGAAAGCCTGGAGGAGTTTTCATCAAATCTTCATCCACTGGCAGGAGAAAGCTTCCCCCACATGGGTCAATATTAAAGCAATAATATAGGCGACAGAAAAGTTTCATTTTGATTACATTCCGGTGTCATCTTTTTTGGCATACTGGTTACATGTATTTCCCATTAAGTTCCTTAGTTTTCATATCTGTTGGTGTTCCAAATGTGATTTTGGCTTTTCTTTAACCTGCTACAATATCAAGAGCACTTGGGTAGCTCAGGTGGTTAAAAGCATTTGGCTTGTGGTTTTGGCTCGGTCATGATCTCAGGGTCCTGGGATCAAGCCCCATGTTGGGCTTCCACTCAGCAGTCTGCTTGAGATTCTCTCCCTCTGCCCCCCGCCCCCCTCACATGTTCTCTCTCTCTAAACTAATCTTTAAAAAAAAAAAAAAACCTGCCACAATATCTAGTACTTCACTGGGGAGTTAACCTGTGGGGGCAAGCACAGAATTTGCTAGCCCTGGAAAGAGTGGGAGCAAGTGTGGCTAGGCTCTCATATGGCAGGAACTTGCACAAATTATTTCACTAGCCTCAGTGTGCGGTGTACCCATGGCTCTTACTTTGGCTCCATGTTATCATTCTTAGAGCAAGGAGTCAACCCACCAAATTCCCATAAAGTTTGCTCATTCCAAGAAGTTAAATCTAATAACAGCGCTGTTTTCAGTGGAGAACTGTCCCTTTTTTTATCAACATCTGCTGGACACCCAAGTAGAGCACTGTGCGTGTGGCTTTCAAAGTGTATCTCACTGTTATTTGTTAAATTTTTAAGGACAGGTTTCAAGCTTGGGAGATATGCAAAAAGATTAACTATACCTATTAGGAACTCAGCATGTGGAATATGGGTGATATATACCAACAAATAGATGATAATAAAATTTAACTTTTAAATTACTTACAATTATACAATTTAGGGGTATTTAGTACATTCACAATAAAACTACCATGACTATCTAGTTCCTGAATATCTTTGTCATTCCATAAGGAGACTCAGTACCCATTAAGCAGTCACTCTTTTTCCCATTTCAGTAAAATCATGAACAATTTTTTAAGCCATTTTATCATCTTATCCATCGTAAAAGGTCAGACTGACACTCCAGAAAAAAAATTTTTCCAAGAAATCCAGTAGAAATAACTATATCATCACATATGTTATATATTTGAAGACTGATTAAATATATGGTTTTATTCTGGCTGAATTTTAGCACTACTGGTAGGAGTAAGTTAATTTTTTAAAAGCATAAATCAAAAGCATAAATCCATTCAGAAGGATTTTATTACAAAGAAATCTAAGAAACTATAGTTAGAAGTGATCATAGGAATGGAGTTATCAATCAAAACAAGTATCTATGTCTAAGCAATGTTGAAAATTCAGGAACACAGAAGAATGAGACCTGCCATCATGAGACAAGCCAAAGGAGGTCTCATTCTTCTGTGTTCCTGAAATAAGCTGCATACATAATTCAAAACAAAATAAAAACGAAAAAGGTTGTAGGCATACTGTAAATCTCCACCTCAAATGGATAGCATTTCTTAAGTTGTGGGTAGTGACTATGGGGCACAGGACTGGTTTTGTGGTCTTGACCTACATTAAACATGAAATAGAAAACATCTTCCACATCACTATACAAGGAAATACACATCTAATATTGTTTCTACCCCAAACTCAACTAAACCATAGTAAAGGAAACTGAACATATATACCCCCACCCCCTTGAAAAACAGGCATCAACAAAATTTTGAAAGCTGGAAACATGTGGACAAGTGGCAAATAATTTAGTAGGCCAAGGAAAGCTGAGTCAGAACCAACAGTGGGAAGAGCTGAGAAACCATGAGGTACATAGTAGATTCCTCCAGAAACTTAGGCACCAACACTACCAGATACCTCAGGCCTGAAGGAAAAGGGTGATGGGGAATTGAATTAAGGAAGGATGGGTAAGGAGTGCCTGGGTGGCTCAGTGGGTTAAAGCCTCTGCCTTCAACTCAGGTCATGATCCCAGGGTTCTGGGATCGAGCCTCACATTGGGCTCTCTGCTCAGCGGGAAGCCTGCTTCTCCCTCTCTCTCTGCCTGCCTCTCTGCCTACTTGTGATCTCTGTCAAATAAATAAAATTAAAAAAAAAAAAAAAGGAAGGATGGGTAAAAGGTGTTCAAAATACAATCCCTGCACCCACTGCACCATGAAGTCCTAACTCGACAGAATTTGGGATGCTACTCTGGAGAGTAAAACAGAGGATGTCTAAACTGGGAGATTGCACATGTAATTGGGCTCAACTACAACCAGAAACAGATATTAAGTGACCATAGTAATACCTCCTTCTCCACCTCTTTCCCACTCAGTTCTTAGGTGCTGACATCAGACCTCTACCCTCCAGTTAGGAGACTGAGAAATACTCTAGGAAATCAGACCAACCAAAAGCAAAGAGCTTAAAACCATGATCTCAGGGCTTCTCCAATGAACAGCCTACCCAGATACCCTACAGTAAAGGAGCCTCCAAGTTGACAAGCCGCCTATTTGACAGAGATTCCAGTCAGCATCTTCATCTCTCCTCTCTTATTCATGAATACGAAGAATTTCTGGGACTGTGAGGAAAGCCTTTAACGTGAACAAATAGATTCAAATAAATGGATTAGCAACTTAGAGGAAACAGTGGATTCTATGGATTCTTCAAAAACTTAACCATTTTCTGAGACAATATTCCACTCGAAACAAAAACAATATTACTAAAAAGGAACATTTAGAAAACAAAACAAAGCTCTTGGAAATTAAAAAAATACAATTAGCTGGGGAAAAAACCAATAGGACTACAAGATGTAGTTGAAGAAGCCTCCCCCGAAGTAGAACAAATAACAGAAAAATAAGAAAGAAAAGATTAAAAAAGGCAGAAGGTCCGTAGAGGAGGTCCATCATCTGAATAGTAGGAGTTACAGAAAATGAAAGCAGGAAAAAACAGTAAGGAAGCAATTTTCAGTGAAATAATTAATTTTCCAGGACTGAATAACATTAAAATTGTGATCAGAGGGGTTCAGAGTGCCAAGCACACAGGATGAAAACAGACCATCACCAAGGTGTACCATCACGGACAACTGGGGGAAAACTACAGTTCTAAGAGCTTCCGGAGAGAAAAAACAAAAACAAAAAAACTGGTCACATAAGTACAGCTACTAGAAGACCATAGAGCAATGCTTTTGAAATT